>OVBJ01000046.1:0-137192 GCA_900406535.1 Noccaea bulbosa
ATTCGATTTCAGAGTACGTCTCTTCTTCCCGATTCACTCTATCAATCTCTACGGTTTCCTTCATTGTCTTCTGTGTTTGCTTCTCTACAGTTGACGCCCCAATTTGGTTTTTCACCGATCGGGTGAGTTTTCTCGTCATTTCTAAGATTTATTCTTTCCCTGCTTGGATTGGATTCACAGAGATGGAGATTTTGACTCTGTTTATCGATCAGGGAGCACAGTTTCGCCGATGCCGATAATCTGGAGCATTGTGTAAAGTACTTAAATCAGAGCTTAGTCACTTATGGATTCTCTGCTTCGCTCGACCTCTTCGCTACCGATCCTGTGCGTCNTGTTTCCTTCTTTTCTGGGTAGTTTGAATCCGAGAAACTTGTTGTTATTAGGTTTCGATCGCGAGAACTTGCAATTGCATACACGCTTTGATTCACCAGAGGCAACGAGATGTGGAATTCAGAGAATCTTCTAATGATCAGAGACAACGGTGACTATCTTGTCCTTTACCTGAATCGTTTCCGCTTTGATTGCTTTTATATCATCATTCACTCAAATCAAGAGATGGACTCTCAGATCTATAGGTCATGCTTTGTACGTATGAAGAATCTGGTGACTGTTTTTGGTTTTATGTGTGTTTTTGAGTGTAGTTCTTGTAAAATGACAAAATGATAATAAAAATGCCGACACAAAGTTACTGAAAATGCCTTCTTTGATAGTTTCCCCAACATTTGATTGTCTACTTGTTGAGAACATTTTTGTTCTTGTTTACTTGAGGCTTATATCCGACATGGCGAGACTCGAGGCAAAAGTTGAGAGGCTTGAGACTCAGTTGCAAGCAAAGGAGAGGGAACTTGGTTCGTTCACAAGAACGGAAGCCAAGAATACAGCGGCTTTGAAGGCGCAGAATGAGAAGCTACAGAAAGAGAGAGATGAGTTTCAGCGGATGGTGATTGCTAACCAGGTTTGATCCTTTCTCAGTTATCTCTTAATGCTTATGCTTCTGCATTGCCCTTCGAACATTTGTTGTTTTCGTTTTGGGTATGAAAGCAAGTCAAGACTCAACAATCACATGAAACGAAGAAAAAAGAAAAAGAGTACATAAAGCTACAGGTATGCATGGGTTCACATTTCAAGTTTCAACTTTCAAGTGTATGCAATCAATATATATATGTTGAATCTTAGTAATGTTGACATTTTTAGGAGAGGTTAAACCAAGTGTTGATGGAGAAAAAGAAGGAAACGAGATCAGGCATGGAGATTATGAATCTACTCCAGGTACTACTACAATTGAGTTGTTGACATGATCAACAGTTATCGTGTTTTCCAAGAGTAGACGCGTTTGTCTAATGTGTATATATATATGCACAGAAAGAAGGGAGACAGCGTGGAACATGGACCGGGAAGAAAACTGATTCTGATTTCTACAAAAAGATTGTATAACTTACTTACTTACTTACCACCTTAACTAGCTTCTCATGCCTTATGTTGTTGGATGAATATGATCTTGCCAGGTGGATGCATATGAGGCGAAAAACCAACAACTCATGGCAGAGAACACTGATTTGAGAGCGTTACTGCGATCCACGCAGGGAGACATGCGTTCTTTCTTGAATGCTAATGGAAGACAGAGCTTAGACCCTTCTCAGTCTCCTTTGGGAGGGAAGACGGTACATCAAATTTCATTATAAGCTCTAATCAAGATCCTGTTTTATGCCCATTTGCATAACATAACCAAAAAAACAACTTCAACAAGAAAGATGGGGTTATTGACAGGACGTTTTCGACCTACCTTTTCGTATGGCTCGAGGTCAAATAGAAGATAGTTTACGCTCTAAGATGGTTTCCATCAAGGTGAAGATTCTATATTTTATAGCTTTATATGTGCTACTAAGTACTAACTGTTCGAAATTTCGGTTTGTTAATGAAGGAACGTATGGGTCAATTAGTAGACGCACAAAAAGAAGTGACCATTACATCAGAAGCGTCAGAGAGAGAACTTGAACTTGAAGCACAATTAGTCGAGGCACGCAGCATAATTCAAGAACAGGTTTTTACTACTGATGATTATTGTATTTCTCAATTACTATATATATATATATTTTTTTTTTTTGACATCTCTCAATTACTATATATAATCATCCAGAAAACGTTACCAATTTACAATCTGTTTTTCTCCTTTTTTTTTTTTTTGATGCAGGAATCTATAATGTCTAAACATTTACCTAAGACGGATCGGAGAAGGAACTCAGCTCCTCCACAGTCTGTCAATGGACTTCGTGGATGACGTAAGATTGTGTTTTGTAATCAATTTACAAGAATATAACAGAGGGAGAGTTTATATGAATTTTTAATTAACGTGGATTCGTATTTGTCACATTAACTGTACAGAAGAAAATCTCGAGGTTTGTATTTCTTTGCACACAATAAGTTGCAAACTGTAGAAAATCCTTATCATTATTTAACTATTGGGTCCTATATCCTCAAATCCTTATCATTAATTTATTTCCTCGTAATATAAGATGCTTTTCTTAACAAATAATTCGAATTATTTCGTGTGATCCTAAATGCAAGCAACTTTTACTTATACACACTCAAGGTATAAGTCATTTGGTGAGAAGTTTATAAAAGCATTTGTAAATGTAAGAGATGTAATGTCCGTGTTTTATGTATTATATAATATTTTTAGTAAATACAATACGATGCGTTATAAATGTTTGTTGGTAGTAGTAGTTCTCGACATATGATCTAAATATCGTGCGGATTCTAATCCAATATATACACACGTAAAAATTTGGAAGTCACATGCAGAAATATTAAGTAATGCAAACAGAATTAATCTTTTATATATAATAAATAAACCCAAACAAAATAAATCTTCTTGACACTTTGATTTCTAAAAAATCTTTTAAAAGTTATTCCAACTGTTTTGATTTCTCATAAAAGATTATGCTTATGAATTTCACTTTAAAACTATGGATCAAAACAGCTCGAAAATGATATTAAAAAATGAATCTAAAACTATGACTTTGAAACTCGTAAGAATAAGGAAACCGAACAAATAGGCAACAATTTGAAAATGTTGACCGTGATGCTTACATCTGCTTCTAAAGTATACACTCTTTTCAGTTGGCATTTAACAAGTCAAATAGTTGTTTTTGTTCAGTCAAAGAGGGTTTTATAACAATAAACGAAGATATTAATTATATTGATAATTTGACTAAATAAAGATTTGGGTTTCGTAGTAGCTATATAAAGATTTCAGCTGTAAGTTGTTTGTCGATTCCTCTATTGAGACTAAAATTTTCCCTATAAACAAAATTTTTGCATTACTTTTCATTGAGAGATCTCAACATCTATATTTTGAGGGAAAATTTACTTAGCATGATTAATATACAGTATAGACCCATTTCTCCATGAAAATGAGAACCAATTTTTTTGTTTATATGAAAATTTTAGGCACATCCCAAAAACCTAAAATCATAATCCATTATGATAAAATGGACTCTAAAATATTAGATTAGCCCATCAAATATGAATTTATGATTATTAATTTGTTTTCATAAATTGATATTTAATGGGTTTTTCTTTTTTGTTTTGAGCCATTTGGTTAGATCCGAACCGACTATAATTCTAGGGTCCAGAGTAATTGCATATTTTTTATAAAATAAAGAGGCGCGCAAAAAGAGATGGGGCAACAGTAGAACAAATGAAAGCCTTCCCCTGGATATGCTGGTTCATATGGAAGGCCAGAAACACAAAAGCTTTCAGCGGGGATGATACTTCCCCCATAAACGTTCTACAATCTGCGTGTATTGAAACAAAAAGCTGGGAGTTAGCAAATATAATCACAGCTTCGATCGAAGAAGAGCCAACAATACCTTCGACAAGCACGTAGACTTCTCAAGATACTTCAATTACAAAGTGTCAGATCGATGCTTCATGGCACAAAGACGATCTTTTCTCAGGCCTCGGATTTATAATGTCTAAAGGTAATAGCATTATTAAATCGGGATTAACTGGAAGATTCAAAACGCTATCGCCTCTATATGCAGAATGTGAAGCTCTACTTTGGGCAATGAAGATTGCGGTGCAAGACGGAGTAAAGACACTCGAACTAGAGACAGACTGCTCTCTGTTAGTGAAAATGTTGCATGAAGATGACATTTGGCCAGCTTTTTCCTCTGAGATAGAGGAATTCATTTCACTAAAGTCAAATTTTGATGTTTGTTCAATATCTTTTATTCCAAGATTTGTAAACTCTCGAGCCGACTCTCTTGCGAAAGAAGCTAGAGCTCGTCAAGTTATTTTCTGCTCTATAAACTCTGTGGACCTCGAAGAGTTAGCCCCCACAAGCTAACTCGATCGAACCACTTTAAGTTTTCAATGAAATTTACTTTGCTGCCAAAAAAAAAAAAAAAGAGGTCGCCACACACAAAACGAGAGAATGAAATTTCATATCCAAAACTCTAAACACTTTCGATGGAGAAAATCTATGTAATTCTATGAGTTGTTTTTTAATCTATTTTCGAGTAAATCTTGTACAGATTACAATATTCGTTCCATTCAAAAGCCCTGAAAAGCTATTCAACTGTAATCTCTAAAGGTATGTGCAACTCAAATTTTAGATTTGTTTCAATACATAGAGTTAACTACATGCATTAAGTTCATAGAGTCGGGTTTAATAAATTTTTTGAATCTATCATGATTTACATTCAATAAATAACTTTTAAATCTACTAGAATTTTTTAGACCTTAAATTTTAACAATTAACATTAGAGAACCATAACATTGTAAAGTAAAATGAATTGAAGTTAAGTGTTTGAATTTGTAACAACAAAACAAAAAAAAATCAAACTTGTAAATTTTCATTTTTAAACGTATTTTCTTAGAAATGTTTTTTTTTTAATATCAAATGTCTTAACATTGTTGTATACATGATTTACTTAGTGATAAGCTATGTGGATTACAAAATTTCTTCAGAACACATATGAATAACCAATTGGTTACTGAAATAATTGAGTTTAGGTAAACCATTTTGTTATGTTGGCTTCAGCCTAGGTGTCATTTTCTTTCCAGAAAATATTGAAGTTTAGAATATTTTTGATATTTTTCAACATTCGTGAAAAACGTCCTATTCATGTCTAATTTTATCACTAGACCATTTTTGAAAATCAATATACCTAAATAACCCTCGAGTTTAGCATATACTCCAACAAATTTTCATATCATACGTATTATATAACACATTATAACACACTCTGAATGTAAGAAAAAATCTTAAAATATTTAGTTAATTAGCTAAAAAATTAAGATCAAACTCATATAAAATGATGCAGATACAAACTACTATTTTTTTTGGTCATCTATTCTACGATGACATGCAATTATGTTTTGGGCCCACAGGTCCCACACTATAAATTCTCTACAGTTTCTCTCTAAATTAGTCTCTTTTTTTTTTTTTTTTTTCTCTTCTCTAGTCTCTCTACGCTTCAAAATCTTTCCGAAGACGATTACAGAGAACCGTTTCGATTCTGTAGTTTGTGGAAAAAAATTCATAATTTGGTATTCTTCTTCTTGTTCTCTTCTTCTTCCTTCGTTTCCTTTTTTCACGAACGATTCCTCTTGCTCTAATCTATTTTCTCTGTTTCATTTCATACTCACAAGCTTTTTTTGTATCTCATTTCCATTGCAGGTTATTGGTTGATTCTGATGGTAATGTGGGTTTGATTTGTCTCTCTCTCTCTCTACAACTCTCTCTCTCTCATGGACTCTTCTCCCGGCGGTAATTTTCCGTTGGGGTTCTAATAGTTTTTCAGAAATTTTGCTTCGCAAGATTTATCGAAATTCGTGCTTTGGGTTTTAAGATGATGTAGAGTCTTTGTAGTTTCTGCCTTAGTTTTGTCAGATTGAATCGAAATTTTGTGACTTTTTTTTGTTAGCTCGTGAAGATGAACGTAGTGCTGGACCTGCTGGTTTTACTAGTATACTGCTGATTCTTGGATTTTCCAAGCTTAATGATTGTGAATGCTAATTCTATCGGTGAGTCTTTCAATATTCCAACATAAAAGAGGAATCTTTTTTTTTTTTTTGTGTTTGGCACTTAGTATTTGTATCTTGTTCTCTTTTGGGGTTTGTGAGCTTTTTTTCTTGTTGTCTCGATTTCTAGTACTCATTCATGTCTCAAACTTGAGTCCCGGATCCAACAAAATAGCTTAAATCTCACATCGAAATTTGAGTTTTTGTTTCTATGGTGATTAGTCCAGGTTTCAAATGGTACCAAATTAGGTTGTAGTTTGCATACATTTTGATTCGAAATTTGGTGAAGAAAGTTCATGTAGCAGCCTTTGACTAATTTCTAGTGTTTCTGTCATGGCACATTGTTCTTCTCAGGTAGGTCAATGGAACGAAGCAAAATGAGTGTTGCTGAAAAGAGACAGCTTGTTCATGATCTGTCGAGTGATTTGGAGTCAGCGTCTAAAGCCTTGCAAGACTGGACCTTCAAGGAGATTGTAGAGATCTTGTCGGCAGAAACAGGGAGGGAAACAAAATGCAAGAGCAAAGCTAAGATCATCAGCATCCTTTTGAAAACTGTCAGAGAGAAAAAAGATTTGTCGCCAACTGATGAGAACTCTGGAGAGCGAGAAGACAAGAAGAGAGTTTCTTCATCATCAACTATGATAAACTCGAAACGACGGAGGAAGAATGCTAATCCTTCTCGTTATGTGGCTCGGACGAGCTTGAATGATTCAGCTAATACTAAAGGTAACAAGAACATGTTTTGCATTTGCAGCCTTCTTGTGTTTTCTCTACGCTAACTTTGGAAAGTTAAAAAAAAAAAAAATTGATCAGGAAAGGATACTATCTACTGTAAGAACTTAGCTTGCGGAGCTATACTGAGATTGGAAGACTTGTTTTGCAAAAGGTGTTCTTGTTGTGTCTGCTATATATTTGATGACAATAAAGATCCTAGTCTCTGGTTAACTTGCAACTCGGATCCTCCATTCGCCGGTGAATCTTGCGGCTTCTCTTGCCATCTTGATTGTGCTTTCAAGAATGAGAAATCAGGTCTCGAGGAAGATAAGCCAAGTAGTGATGATGTTGATGGATGCTTCTACTGTCTCTCTTGTGGCAAAACAAACAGCTTGCTCGAGTAAAATCAATTTTTTTTTTTTACTCATTTTGAATACAATCTTGTCAATGGATCTTTATTTTCCTCTCTTCTTTTTCTTTCTCAGATGTTGGAAGAAGCAATTAACGATCGCAGAGGAAACCAGAAGCGTAGATGTGCTTTGTCGCCGTCTTAACTTGGCTAAGAAGCTTCTAAAGGGCACAAAGAAGTACATACAAGTATCTGAAGCCGTGGAGGAAGCTGCGAAGAGCTTAGAAACTGAACTGTGTGGTCCTCGTAGAGGGAACGTAAACAGGTTTACTGATCTTCCATCGGCGATGCGTAGAGGAAACGTAAACAGGCTTCAGAATGCTCAAAAAGTGAAGAGTCTTTGCTCTTCTGCTTTGAAATCCTTACAAGATACGCCGCTCCATGATCTTCTTGCACTGCCTTCTAAGATGAAAGGTAAGCGCTTTTTAAGATCAAGAAAACTTTTTGCTTTTTTCTTCTTCGTTGTTTCTTGATTGGATATCAAACTATACGCAGGATCAACGAAGATCAGATTCGAGGATGTTCACGCGACTTCACTCACTCTGATTCTTGGTTCCCAAGAAGAATCTTCTTCACCTGGAAACGTCATTCATCACAGCGTGTGGCATCGTAAGGTCTCAGAGAAAGATTACCCAAAGGACTTGACTTGTGCATTGGTGTCTCCAAACACAAGGTTTGTTGTCTCTGGACTGACTCCGGAAACAGAGTATTGCTTCAAAGTTGTTTCCTTTAGCGGCACCAGAGAATCAAGCGTAGATGAAACCAAAGTCTCTACAAGAAAAACCCATCAAGAAGAAGAAGAAAAGGAAGCAACTTTAAGCACAGAAGCAGAAGAGAAACATGATCAAGATAAGCCAGAGAAGAAGAAGGCGGTGAATGGTGAGAAAACAGCAAGCTGCGGTGGTTTCGGGTTGGAGCAATGCGTGAACGTCATACGACAGCTTGAGGGTTCAGGTTACGTTGACAAGAATTTCAGACAAAAGTTTCTGACTTGGTATAGCTTAAGAGCGACGGCACAGGAGACAAATGTTGTCAAGACATTCGTTGATATCTTCAAGGACGATTCAGTAGCTCTTGCTGAGCAGCTCGTTGACACATTCTCTGACTGCATATCGAGAAAGCGTTCTGCGAACGGCGGTGGAGGTGGAGGTAGCGGTGCGTCTGCGGGTTTCTGTATGAAGCCGAGGCATTGAGATTTGATCATTTATAAAAGGATTCATCTTTCTTCTTTCTTTCATTTCATTTTGGAACTTTTTAGCATTATTATAACATATTTCATGGAACAATAGAGTTGTCATGAGTGATTGGGTTCTTTAACAATAATAGCAAAAGCAAATCAAGAATTGACTAGTAGTAGTAGTAGTAGCAGCAGTCTTGTTCAAAAGAGGAAGAAACAAATAAAAAAGAAAAAAATGGAATAAACTTGGACTTGCACTAAACTTGGAACATAAGAAGTGCACACAAGTTTGCCACAGTTCCACTTGTGGTTCGGATTCCGAACCAGTCCGGTGTAGACAGATTTGAAGTATCCATCTTCTCCGGCGATGCGAGCCATTACTTGGCAGAGACCGGAGTGGGACCATTGAAAATCAAAAAGCACAGCGAGTTTCTTCTCCTCATCAATGTAAAAGCTCACAGGTGAAAAGAAGAACACAAAACCAATCGGTAAACCGTTGATCAGACTCATATCCAGTGCTCCATTTACATGATTATATGATCTACATGTCATCATCATCCATGTACATTTGCATTTCCAAATATTTTTTTGTCTCCAATCCCAATGTCGGTTACCAGAAAATCAAAAAGCAATGATTATATCCATATAGGTGCTGGGCGGGGAGGTTTTGCGTTTTAACAGGGGTACCAATTCATTTTTGGCCAATAGATCTTCCGAAAACAATCCAACCGCTGTGATTAACTGTCATGTACATGCATTTATCACCCTTAAAACCAAAGTCTCAAACGTAGTGCTTTCTTTTTCCTTTGTTCTTAAGGATTATTGTTAACTAGTTTTATCCCCGGTGCTACGCACCGGAAAATATCATTTGATTGCATTTCTTTTTTAAAAAGTATCCGCAGTGAAATATATATAATTTATAGTAAACAAACTCTATTTATATTCATGACCCAGAAACAGAAACAAATTATTAAGTGCAAAACATTTTGACCAAAACTATCCAAAACTGCTCTTTGATTCAATCTTTTATTTTGTCATATACATTGGTTTAAGGTTTCGTCGAGGATTTTTTCAACCACATAGTCTAAGTGTTCAATTCCTTAATTGATAGGTAGAAGTCCATGCAATTTCAAGAAGGTTCTTAAAGTTTCGTTCTTGGCCAAGGAAATTAAAGTTTCGTTCTTTAAATATTAACCTGAGTTAGCTTTATATTATAGTCTCTATTGATCTTTGCTAGTGTCTTTCTTTGTCTTTTTGTTTAGTTTTTTTTTTTGTTCTTAGTTCAAGAAAAATAAAGTTTCGACTTTTCAAGATTAAGCTGAGTTAGCTCTTTTGCAAAATATGAATGATTTAGATATTCAACCTCTTAATTGGCTGCCATGATGTGCAATTATCGTTCACTTTTTGTGTTATCAAGTTCAAGTCATCTAACCAAACTTTGCATTGTCAAGTATTTTTTTATTCAACCAAAATTTTATTCAGTTCGATATATTTCCCTTACAGAAATGAGATTATAAATGAGAATACAAAAGCACTTAATGAGACTCATTAAGCCAACTTGACCTCATCAAGGTATTAAACGATGATGGCATCTAGTTAACTAGAGCGATAAATTGGAACAAACATATTTGTCGTGAAGATAAGTAAAAACAAGAACAACTAAATCACCGCCAGGCGCATTTCATTATGTAGTATGTACATTTTGATCATCATCTAAAATAAATTTGCAATGTTTCTTTCTGTTGCGATAGTATTTCTTGAAGTGATCTTCCCTTCTTCATCGCCGGTTGTTAGTTAATTCCTTTGTATCTGTTGACACGTGTCTAGTAAATTTTTGGGTTTGGAAGAACAAGAAACCTGGAGGAAACCAACGTAAATTCATTCTTTGGATTGACATAAATTCATTCTTTGGATTGACAGATTATTTAAATGATCGTACTGTGCCTAGAGATGTTAATGGAACCCTAGAGAAAATCTCTCCAACCATATCATCTAAAATATCAGAAATTTTCGTCATCATTGTTCCACGTTTCAATCAAAAGTGTTGAACGCGATTTGTGTATTCTTCTTCAACTTGTGTGTGTCTCTCCGCCGTGTCGGTGTCCAATTCCTGTTTTGCAACTCCTATACGTTTCGGTTGTTTACATGGGCCTATTGTATATGAAAAAAAGAAAACCAATTAAATAATGATTTGTGCTTACTGCAAATGTCGTATCGTTATACTACACATTTTAAGCATGAGACATTGTCTATTTTTTTTTCTTCTGTTTTTCTGATACAGATTAATTTTCAGATCAATGCAAAGTATTGTACATGTAACCAGGGGCGGATCCTTGAAAGCAGGGTGGACAGCTGCCCCCTATGGAATTTTGTTTTCCTGGTGTTATTTAGCTTATAATTTTTTTTTTTGCCCCGCCACTGCATGTAACCTTCACAAATCATAAAGCTCCGAACACAGAATCTATTGAGCAATATTTGGTAATATAATCTAACGCACTTATTTATTTATTTATTTTTGAACTGCCCTGTATATTATTTTACATATTTATAAGACATTGTTGTGTCTTTGGTTTTGGTTTAAAAGCAGTACAATGCTTGCTTGCTTGCTTGTACTTACTGTTTACGATTAACGAGCCATACTTAGCTACCCGGAACCGGAACCCATCTTTTATTGTAGGCGTCTATCGCTTCACCATCTCGTGAGGTATGCAAATGCAAATGCCAATTTTATTGCATGCATCATGCATGCCTTCTTCGGTAACAGTAAAATAAAATCTCTTTTTTCACTAAGACAGAAACTGACCAAACTCTTTACTATTTGAGTTTTTGTCTCTTGGGACCATATCCTCGTCCGATTATATTAAAACTCTCGAACCTCTATAAAATTTAGTTTTTGTTTTGGTCAATTATTATATTCTCCCCATAAAGTACATCTAGTTTCTCGAGTTAATAAAGATAATGTTACCAAAATTACCGTTTCATCTTTCTATATATAAATAAAACAAAGAAAAAAAAAAAACTCCACCTTAGGATGATTTCATGATAGAATCAAATCGTTACTTTATGACTACTAGGCATTGATCCGCGTTTCGCGCAGAATTTTACATTATTAGTACTGACGATATCAAATTTTGTATTTTAATTTTGTGTTCTAAAAATATCATACGCATAATAATTAAATAAAAATTATGGGTATAAGTTTTGTTATGTCTCGTCCTGTCTCGTTCATTTTCGTCTTCTCTGTTATGTCTCGTTCATTTCCATCCTGTTCCGTTTCGTTTCGTCCTGTTTCTTTTCGTCCTTTCCCGTCCTGTCACGTCTTGTTTCATTTCTTTTCATCCCGTTTCGTCTCATCCTGTCTCGTTTCATCCCATTTTGTCCCCGTCCCGTTCATTCTCCTTTTGTTATGTTCCTTCCCATCCTATCTCATTACTTTTTGTTTTTTCCCATCACGTTCATTCCCGTCCCGTTTCGTCCCTTCCCGTCTCATCCTGTTTCTTCCCCTTTTGTTATGTTCCTTCTCGTCCTATCTCATTACTTCTTATTTATTCTCATCATGTTCTTTTCCGTCCCATCATGTTCCATTATGTCATGTTTCATCTCGTCTTGTTCCATAAATATTATAAAACTATATAATTAAATTTGACAAAACTAAAACAAAAACCGTTAAATTTTAGTTTTTGTATATCAATACGTAAGATTTATTTTAGATAAAAAATTTTCAAATTCTTGTTAAAACTAATATATTAATGGATGATAATTATTATGATAATTAAAGTATAATAATAGAGAATCAAGTATGTCAATTATTATGTCTCTAATATTATGTTGCAGTTTTGTTCATTTTTTATTTTACCAATTTAATGTAAATAAATACTTTGATAAACTTTTATAAATAGAAATCTAAAAATTAAATTATGAAATTATAGGTTTTTAAGATGAATATATAAGTTATATGTTATAAAACAAAATGGCTTTTCAAATTCTAGTTACACATGTTAGATATATTTATTACAAAATTAAAGTTTAATAATAAAAATAGAATACATTAATAAATAACTTTGAATATAACAAATAACATGATTATATGTTAAATTTTTAGAGTTTTTAATTGGTGAGGTGACATCCTAAGAAGTTTGTTTAACTTTATATATATATAGATTCGCTGTGTTACTTTAGTGTATAAAGTTTCTTTTCAATTATGTTTCTACTTACAAATTAATCTAACGAATGAAAATCGATTTTCTTCCTATAGACTGTACTCATCTTCCTTAATTTTGATTTAGGAACAAAATTTGGACGCATATAGCTTTGAAATTTTAAAAATCTATTCAAACGATATTGTTGACCCAGGTATAAACCAAATAACCAAACGCCGAATTTTAACCAAAAATCTATTCTGAATGGATATGTATGTATTACCAAATAAATCTTTTTTTGGCATTTATATGTTCAAATTATATATTCACACAGAAAGGAAGATATTAAATCTTCTATGATTTTATAAATAGGCTCCATTTTCAAGTAACTTTATACAAAAGTTGTTCATTATTTATTTTTTACAATACTGGATATATAAAAAAAAATGAGAATTTAGGTTACAGTATCTGCATTGAAATTAATTTAGATTAAACAGCACTCTTCCTCCCTTGGTTTTTCAACTTTAAATAAAAACTACACTGAAAACAAATTTATTTTCAAATGAAAGGAGTAGTATTTTAGTCGTAGATGTTATTATTTTTTAATGTTAATGACATCAACAAAATAAATAATCCACTTTTAAATAACCAGAGATTATACTAGCTAACATTAAAATGTAAGGTTGTTGTCGCTGTCTGACATAAAGAATCAAGGTTGAGTGCTCGTGAATAAAAGTAAAACGTCGCCGTCCTGATAGCTATACAGGTTGTGGGTTCAGTCTTCGCTCTCTGGTAACATTATTTTTTTCTTTTCATTTGTTAACAAAAATATATTATTTTCATGAAAGTTAACAATTGTACTTCTATACCACAATATGTTTTTTTTTTGGAGAAACTCATCAGTTTATCACCTTTGAAACATATCAAAATTCTCAAATCATATACATTAACTTTTGTAAAAAAACCTTCTAGTTCTAGATAAGACCTCTTCTTAAATTAAGTAATTAACTAAGGTTCGTCAAGTAACCTTTAATATTAGAGACAAGATCGATCCTCTAATAATGTACTTCTGTCAATTTTTAATAGCTATAATATATCAGTTTATCTAGCATCCCTTTAAAATTAAACATTATCTCAGTTGGCATTAAGTAAACTGTTCCATTCACAGAGATCAAATCCTGTCCAATTAAGTGCCATGTGTCGTCCTCTAGATATTTTGAAGTTGATGTGAGGCCGTAATAATAGTTATTTAATAACTAATAAGCCAACTAATATAACATCGATATATACAGGCCAATTAACTTTAGACACTCAAATAATGAAGTAGACAAGACAATCAGAAGAAGATGAAACCTTCACTTGTTCTGGTAGTTTAGATCGATATACGTAATACGTACACTAATATTTTATTTAAACCAAAAGATAGGTAGTGACTAAATTGTTCTGGTATTCCAGATTTGAAGAAATAGATTTATAATCTTCAAATAAACGCAAGAGGGTTGACCATGTATTCATTAATTTGATTTGATCTACATCTACCTATGCGTAAGTCTGAACTAGTCATGTTTTTATATGAAAGTTTTGTAATTAAGGTTAAGATTCTTCATTGCTTGTTAAGCAACTCCACTTTAAATGAAACGAGAGGCCATAACTACATGACTTGGACGTAAGAATAAGATTAAAAATTTCATCTGTAATCAAGAAAACAATTGAAAAACAAATAAATTCATGATTAATTAGCTCAAGTAGATATTCTTTAGGACTGGCGCTAATAAAACTGACGAGTGTTAGTTAGGCCGAAGAAAATACGATTTGGACTACCTAACAGTAGTTTCACTTAATTAAGCAAAATATGTTAGGCTTGACTTTTTAAAATATAAAGAGAGTTTTAGAAGAATACATTATATCTCTATCAAAGTGACATTGCTTTTTTTTTTTTTTGCTTCACTAACTATTTGACAGTAATCTAACCAAAATTATTTGACGAACACAAATACACCAATATAATAGACCCACATATTCATCTAAACGCCATTAACTCAGTGGATTTATTAATTTGTTTGCTTCTACTGAAGAGCCAAATTTAGATATAACTTTTCAAAATAATTTTAGTATTATGGCTAGGTAAAATATACCTTCCCTCTAATATTTATCTCCCAACTCCAAAATTTGGAAAAGATAAGAGAACAAAAATAAAAAGTAAAATTGAGAACATGGATATCATCCAGCGAAGCTACCTGCCTTGAGAGATAAAAAAAGCATAAAAAAACATTAAAGTCTCACCCACACAAAGTTCCTTCATCTTTTTGTAACACTTCATTTCAATTTTCGTAGTCATAACCGCAAAACGCAAATCTCCAAAACGCAAAACTCTGAATTCACTACCTAATTCTCTGTGGACGCCCTCACCGTAAACCTTCACCAACCCAAATTTAATTCTTCTGCGTTTTATTCACAAAGTACAAAAAAACAGACAGATAATAATAATATCTCTCCTTCTCTTCTTCTTTCGTCTCTTCTCCTTCAGTCCTTCCCTATGTGATTTAATTATTTGCATAAAACCTCGAGTTTCTTCTTCTGTTCCATTCCAAGAATACTCCACAGAAAATGAAGTACATTCGAAGCAACAGCTTGAAACGCCTCTTCTCCTTCAAACGACGCAGTTTCGACTCCGACTCTGAAAACTCAACTCCTCACGCTTATTCCACCAAATGCCTCGAGGAGGGTTTTCAAGAAACAGAGCAGTTTCAAAGACCCAAGTGGAAATGTTTCTCCTTTGAAGAAATCTACGACGCAACCAACGGTTTCAGCTCAGGTTCTTCTGTCTCCCAATTCTTCAAGAGTTTTGATTTTCCTTATAATGTCTTCTTCTTCACTAAAAGGCTTTTTATCTTTTTGCAGAGAATTTGGTCGGAAGAGGTGGATTTGCAGAGGTGTATAAAGGGGTTTTGAGTAAAAGCGGTGAAGAAATCGCTGTGAAGAGGATAACGAGAGGAGGGAGAGACGATGAGAGGAGAGAGAAAGAGTTTTTAATGGAGATAGGAACAATTGGACATGTCTCACATCCTAATGTCTTGTCTCTTCTTGGTTGTTGTATCGACAATGGTCTCTATCTTGTTTTCATCTTCTCTTCACGAGGCTCTGTTGCTTCTCTCCTTCATGGTAAAACAAAATTCACCACCTTTTCTTGAAAACAAGATTTATGAGCAAAATTGAGGTTTCTTGCTTCTGGATTTTTTTTTTTTTTTTTTTTTTTTTAAAAAAAATTTTTTTAATTTTTTTTTTNTTTTTTTGAACAAGAGATTTTTAAATTGTTTATGTAGATATGAGTCAAGCACCATTGGAGTGGGAGACAAGGTACAAAATTGCAATTGGGACAGCAAAAGGGCTTCATTATTTACACAAAGGTTGTCAGAGAAGGATCATACACAGAGACATTAAATCCTCCAATGTTCTCTTAACCCAAGATTTTGAACCACAGGTCCTCTGTTTTTCTTAATTTTATAATTGTTTCACTGTTTAATAATTATTGTTTCACAATTAATAATCTTTGTATTTGTATCTTTATATTTTTTAGATATCTGACTTTGGGTTGGCAAAATGGCTGCCTTCTCAATGGTCTCACCATTCCATTGCTCCAATTGAAGGCACATTTGGGTACTTTTTCACTCGAGTTTTATTTCCATATACAAACTAAATAACAAAATGTGTCTTGTTTAAATAAAGGCTGATTGATCATTTTGAATAAAAACAGGCACTTAGCACCAGAGTACTATACACATGGGATTGTTGATGAGAAGACTGATGTATTTGCCTTTGGAGTGTTCTTGCTTGAACTCATTTCTGGTAAAAAACCTGTTGATGCTTCTCACCAAAGCCTACACAGCTGGGTAAATATTTTTTTAACCTGAATTTGTTTACCATTTATCAATTATTTCTACCGTATATATATTCCTAACTTTTGGCTCGGCTAATCTCCATTTATATAAAAAAAAGATCTTATATTTTTATGGTGTGATTGGTAAAGGTTTTAGAATTTTAATAGTATAGCTTTCAAATCACTTCTCTATAACATCTATTACTAATCAAACTTTAGGAACTGGAGTATATATTACCCACCTAAACGTTTTGATGCTAAACATATATATATATTTTTTTTTTTTGTATACGAAAAACTTTTAAACTACAACGTACAAATGTAATGACTTGTCATAGATAAATTGATATACGGCGACAGCATAACCAATTGGACTCTTAATCACTTATATGATTAAATGTGTATTGACATTTATACGTTTTAAACAGGCGAAAACGATTATAAGAGATGGAGAGATTGAGAAGTTGTTGGATCCAAGGATCGGTGAAGACTTTGATACCCAAGAGCTTCATCGTATAGCTTTCGCTGCGTCGCTCTGCATCCGATCATCGTCTCCATGTCGACCTTCCATGATCGAGGTACGTTCATTAAGTTTTAATCTATCATAGTCATTATATATTAGTTTGGTTTATTTGACATATTTGGTACTGTAGTCTTTTTTGTTTTCTCTTCATAGAGTGCTTTATTTGTTTGTTTTCATGATAAAATATACTCATTCCGTTTCATAATATATGATGTTCTAGAATTTTTCTTTGTTCCATAATATAAGATGTTTTAGAATTGTAAAAGTACTTTTTACAAACTTTAAGAGCCATTAATTAAAAGTGATGAAATTCTTGAAATTCTATTGGTTAATATTTATTAAAAAGTGGTTTTATTAAAAAAAAAATCATTTATTTTTTAACAATAAATGTTTTTTAATTTGTGTGAAAAGTCTAAAAAATCTTATATTCTGGAACAGAGGGAATAGTTTTCTTTATAAAAGCAAAAAGCAAATTTATGATTTGTTAATAATGAGACGCAGTATAACATCGTGTCGATATGTTACTCAACGTCAACGATTCGCTTATCAGTTAGCTTACTCATCTGCGTCACGAAAAAGTTTATTGTCGTAATGTTCTATGTCTTGCATTAATATTATGATACTGAATGATAACTATAAATCTTATTTTCTTTGCTCAAAAAGATAAACCTTAATTTAGCACCCATATACATAAAACATAAAGTTGCTTTTCTAAATTATTAAATAGAGATAGGAAACCTTTTTAATTACATATAATGAAGAAAAGCAATACTAATATATTATGAAAAAGCTCTATTACCGACACCTAATCTTGAATCACAGTCCCACACAAAACAAAACAAGCACTATGTTTTCTAAAACCGGATTTTTAGTATGATTATAGTATAAATTAAGAAGAAAAGTACTAATTTATATGGAAGAAGCTCATTTACCGACACTTAACTTTATTCAATACAAGCAAAACAAAAAAAACTGTTAAACCAGATTTTCCTAGATCAAATCACTTATGATTCTATGGCTCAGTCATATTTTTTTTTTTAAACTCAATCATATGTTAGTCAAGAAAATGTTACTGCATTATTACAAGATTACAAGATTGATAATAAGATATATTCTTCATTATTATTATCTTCTTCCTTTTTTTTATATATAAATCTTTGTGTATTTGGGTTTGTGGTACATCAGGTATTAGAGGTACTACAAGGAGAAGATATAGAAAAAGAGAAATGGAAAATGGAAGAAGAAGAAGAAGTGAAAGAAGAATTTTGGGGATATGAAGATCTTGAGGATTGTGAATGTGATTCTTCAATCTCACTTTCTCCTCCTGACTCTATCTCTAATCGAAGTTCTTCGCATCGTAGTCGATAGATCTCAAACTAGTTGTAAAATCTTGAAAATTCAATTTTGTTTTATTGTATATATTTGCTTAGAGTTGTCTATTTCATAAACACTTGTATTGTTTCAATCTGCGTTGCATGGAAACGCTTGATGATGTGCGTATCACGTTTCAGAAACGTTTCGGAATCGGAAACGTGTCGGAAACGTGAGGAAACGCGACGGAAACGCGTTTCGTGAAAATCACCGTTTGGATACGTCTCGGAAACGTCCGTTTTTGAATTGGAAACGCCGTGGAAACTTGTTTTTTTTGGAACGTAAGGAAAAAAGCTTACCGATGATCCCTCCTTCTTTGCCTTTGAAGCTGATTGAATTGAATCTGTAGTTGAATCAGGTCCGACAATGAAAGAAAGCAAGAGTAATACTATCGCAGATTGGTACAGAAGCTGCTCCGATCTAGAGACAAGGAGGAAGACGTAGACGGAGATGGTGATATGGGTGGAGAAACGGAGGCCTTAGGGATCAGAGGTCAAAACAGAGTGAGAGAGAGAGAGATAGAGACACCGTTCCGACCAGAGGATGGACGAAGTCCGATCGACGAAATCGAATCTTCATCAAGGCGAGTTGCCTCGTTCGTGACGGTGAAGAGACGAGAGAGAAAGTAAAAAATAAAATGAGAGTTTTGTTTTTTTTTTCCTTTTGTCAAAACGTGATTTAACCAGCGCTTGACATGTGTCTGATTTTTAATTCAACAAAAGTTTTTTACATGAAGACGGGTGAGAGATTGTAGGTGGATATGTCCCTATTTTTCAACATGAGGTCAAGAACAGAGGCAAAAGATGAGTGGCAACTAGGCCTACACATCATCTTAAAAAATGATAGAAGATTTGTCTCTTATCCAATATCCAAAGGCATATGCAAGCTATACAGTATGCAAGTGTCTATATTATTTAAATGTTTAATATATATATATATATATATATGCGTTTCTAAAACGTTTCCAATCTTTTTTTTTTTCAAAAATGACGTTTCCCGTTTCCGAAACGTTTCGTTTCCGAGTTTCCGTTTCCGTTTCCGTGCAACGTAGGTTTCAATAAGGTGTTTTATTTATTTTTGGATGTTGACAGGTTACAATATTATAACCAAACTCTATCCACAGTTTGCAAGCCCAATATAATCATCATATGATATCATCTCAGTATAAGACATTTAAGAGTTAGGGTCCCATTGTCTTGCAATTAGTATTTAATTTGTTGCTTATTAAAGTAAACACAATCAATGATGTTCCATAATTACTACAGTTTTAGGCTTTAAAACATGTAAGTGCAAAACAAAAATCTAATAAAATCACTCCTCCAACGCTGGAGTCAGTCACACGCGAGGACCACAGTAAGCCATTGTTTTATGTTTCTCCGCTTGTTCGTCTTTGAAAAACGGATGTTATATTGAAACACAACTATCGTTTTAGACTACTTATTGATCCATAATAAGTGTCATTAAACATATACTATATCTGTTTCACAATAAGTATGTGTGTTTTAAAACTTATTTGTACATTATTAGCTGTCATATCTCAAAATAAAACGTTTTCCAACATTCAGTAATCAAAGATTGATCACTAAAACGGAAGTCATTATTTAATTATTATTTTTAACCAAGATCTTCGTATCAAAGAATCTTCAAGATAGTTGAAGTCATCAGTTTGAGCATGCCAAGTCCTCGGATGCCATTTGATGATCAGTGATTTGATCTTAAATACAAATAACATTAATCATTGCATTTACATTATAAGTACGTTTTTAATCATAATAATGCATTCTTGGATCAATAAAAGGATAATAAGTTAAGTGTGGATACTTGTTTGGTGGCAACCCATGCCAGGTGTACGGCCTCTACAGTTATCGTAGTATATCACTCTACAATTATTTGCGATAAACATTTGTTTTTTTTGTTTATGCAGATAAGCATTTGATGTTCCTATCATCATCGTCACTGAGTTGAAGAGTGTTTCAAAAGATTATGATCTATTTCCTCTCTCCCAAAATATAAGTTTTCTCCCAAAATATAAGTTTTTTTTTCGATGTTGTATTTTGAGTCCAGATACATCTAAAGAAACTTATATTTTGAGACAGAGGGGTATTAGTTTAAAACAAAAAATTTGTGTGATAGTGTTAGTGCCTGGTTCTCATACCATTATTTAGTAGTCTTTTTTTATTTAGACGATTCTCTGCTCAAAATTCTTACATTACTTCATATTTGTATAAACTTTTGTGGTTAATAAAGTTGGCTAGCCAATTCAACTACATTTGTAGAATTTTAAACTTCCATTAAACTTGGATAATAAAATATAGTGTTTTTCAAGGAAAATGATTTTTTTCCATCTCTTTCTCAAAAGTAGAAAGCTTTTCCAATACGTAACACAAACCTTACAAACTATTGTCCTACTAGCATGTGGAAATAAAAATGAAAAGGCAAGTGTCCCGAAGTAATAAAGTTAAATTATCTCAACATACTGGACCACCAAAAGACCTCTACATGATAGACCTCGAATCATAAAACATTTAAACATTTAATTTGTATTACCAAATTAATAATGCAAGATGTTTGTTGAAATACTTAGATATTGGTTATACGAGTTCCTTTGGTGGGTTAGGACCACCTGATCCGTTTTCCAATTATTGAGAATCTCAAACGGCTCCAAATTGTTTTTGTTCATCTCAACTACAAAACCCCGGTTTAAAATTTTGTAAACCAATCTGGATGCCGGTTCTAATGCTTTTGTTTTCCCTTTCCATTTTATTCTAGAATGGGTTGCACTTGCAAATCTTGTTTGGTTTAGATAAGATGTATTCACTTACGATTTTCAGCTTTTAACTTTTGTTTGGTTAAATCATTGCGCAAAGAACTATTTTCTCTTTAATTTTTGGTAAATTCATTAACTATGGTCAAACCGGGCACGATTCATTACAATCACGCATATTGTTCCCAAATCTGATAGCAACAACATAAACAGAACCGAAACTCACAACAAAAAGCTACAAAATTTCCTGAACAAACTCAACTTTGCTCTGCAAAATGAGTTCGTCTCTATAATCCATACAAAACCTTTCTAGTGGCTAAGTTTTGCGTAAAATGTCCCTCTCCTCATTCTACAACGGCCGTTCCCTTCTCCATTAGGGACTCAAAGAAGTCAGCACATAACTTGGGAAGAGGCGGGAAGTTAAGCGTAGAACCGCTGAATATTTTCTCCCACGGTCTCTCTGAAGATACAAACGGTGTAGCCAACGACTCAGAATCCTCCATTCTCTTCTTGTCATAATCCGGTAACTGCCCGTACAACGATGTGTATCCAAAATCTCCTGAAAGATAAGACACTTTCTTGGATTCATAACATTGCAAAAAAGGGAGGTTAAAAAGAAAGTTTCTTTCTTGATTTGTGATGTTTTACCTGCCGTCTCTTCGTGACCAGCAAGACCCTCGTAGTCAATAGCGCTACGCTCGTGTGACTCATCGCTACTGGGATCGAAAACAACATACTCATGGCTTCCATTTACATATGCAAGACGAAGCTGAGACTTGTCTCCTTCTAGAAATGAGATTGATCCTCCTTCAGCCTGCAATATAAGACATTCTTTCACTCGTTGGTTTCATCTCCACCTTCTTCAAATGATCAATATTAGCGAGTTTGTTCTTTTTTGCCATACCTTCATTACGGTCCATATAGACACTGGCTTAGGATCTGATCCGTTAAACAAGAGAATGGCACCATCTCTACCACGGAAGATCTTCTTCTTAGATTTACCCTTCTTAAACGAATCTGGGATTAGAGCAAGGACAGCAAAAGCCGATGAATCCACTGCGGAAGTGACAGCTGCAGAACGAGAAGAAACATTAACTAAGCAAAGCACACAACATGAATGTTCACCGAGAAGTTAAAGAAAGTGCTACAATATCTACCTTCTATGCGTAATCCATATGACCATGATAGAGATAGCTTTGATGTATCCCAAACAGATAACTCGGGTTTCGGAAAATGTGATGCAGCAACAAGGAACTCAGACTTCCCGGCGAAACAGAGCTTTGTGATTGGCTGTAACATATTGCAAGATTTAAACATCAGTCTTTGTGAAAGAAAGGCTCTTAACTTTTTAATGGAAAACTGCAGATTTTTTTTTATTTTATTTTTACCGTAAGAGTAGCTCCTAAAACAGACAAGAGAATGTTCTTATCCGGATTCCAAAGCGTAATAACATTCTCAGCCGCAACAGCAAGAACAGTGCCATCCCCAGAGAAAGCAGCAGCCGTCATTGGCTTCTTCCTGGAAAATATTTAAAAAGAAGAGAATATATAACATGATCTACTAGGCGATACAGTTGTGGATGTTGAAGTTTCATAATGCATAGAGAAGCAATTACTTGTAAGAGCCAACTGCGTGACATATCCAGCTAGAGTTCTTGTCGCTGTTGCAAACCCAAATCTGATACAGCAAAAGTGATGTCAATAATAACAAAAAAAAATAGGATACGCTGTGAGAGATATAACATAAGATCAGTTTAAGAACTACCTTGAAGTCCCCACCGAACGATGTACTAACTGCCATGGAACGGGTAGGGTGGAAGGCAATGGCCGAGACACCAGCATCTCTGTAAGATGCACAGAAGAAGAAAATTTACTCTCATGTAATAATCTGAGAAAGCAAAATCTAGATTCTCTAGGTTTACAGGCAAATGGAGTTACTTGAGACATTAGCAGAGGGTGAAGTGAAGATGATTAACCTGTGAGGATCATATACGATTGTGGATAAGGTGAAAGTTTTGTTGTCTGGTTCAGACTCCCAAAACTTGAGGGACACTAAGCCTCCTATGCCATCTTCCGGAAGTTTCACCTCGGTTGTACTCATCACTGAGCCATCTAGGGAGAGAGCAACCGCTGTCACCACGACCTGTTACCATGTTCTCAAATTATCACCAAACGAAAATAAACTTCGATAGTAAACCAAATAAAACAGAAATGAAATGTACTTACCGTGATTTCATCGCCTGGTTGATGGTTTCTCTCACAAACTTGAACCTGCAAAAGCATTCGTTAAGAAGTTAGCCTTACAACTATCACATACCAACTTAGAGAATTTATAGACTACAGAAAGTAGGAAATAGCTTCGTTACTGGAGGCACATTCTAACCTCTGAAATTCCCCGGTCATTAAGAAGATTGTATAGTTGAACACAATAATTCTCCGTGCACAATGCAGCTATGCCAGAGGATCGATCAAAGGCAACAGTACTAGCCAGGCCTTCATACATCTTAGGCAATGATGGGGGAGGCTGAAAAGCAAATAACATGCATTGAAGTAAATGCCAAAGAATAGGAATATCTAAGAGAAGGTTACTAGCTTCCAAGTTTAAGCAACTGCGAGAATTTCTCACATCCTAGAAACATTAACCACACCGACAAGAAATGGTTTTCAGTGCTTGATTGAAAGGTTTCTAAGACCAACCTTGATTCCAGAAATGGTCCTATAGATCTCCATGGAAGGCATTTTAAGCAAATGGATCTGATTATCTGCACAAACCACCTGCAGCTCTTCTTCTCAGTAAAATCAACAAAACATTCCAATTTCTTTCTTGCAGCAAGTTGTGTGTTATATATATCTATCAGATTGAAACAGTAAGCTCCGACTTACAGAAGAAAGAGTTGGATCTGGAGACCACATGAAATACAACAAGGGAGATCCTATTCTTGGTAAGAACTTCTTCTTCCCTGTGTCTAGCTGCCAAACGACAAGTACCCCTTCCCTTCCCCCTAAGAGTAAGAAAAAGATGCAACTTAGAGACATAACTTTCAAAAAGGTAAACACTCTATCACAGAGTCAATGTAAGCGGAAAAAGACTCAGTCCCACCTGAATACAAATAAGCTCCATCGCAAGAGAAGTTAATGACATTTACTTCAGCAGAGTGCCAATGCCATGTAGTGCAAGATTCAGCATCATCTTCACCTCTCACCCCAGGGTTGTCCACATCAACCACTGCTCTCCCATTCTTCTTTTGATTACCCAAGGCAAGCTTTCTGTTACCGAATCCTCTCCAGATCAACAGTCTTCCTGTAACATCTCCAGCAGCTATAATCCTCTCCGTGGGATGAAACGCAAAAGCACTGATAACCTTTGTGTGATGTAATGTCATCTTCTTCGAAACCGCATCCTTTGATCTTCCAGAAGGAACATCCCACACATGAATCTTGCACTTGTGACGGATTCCGAAGTACTCTCCAGAGGGACAGATAACAATAGATTTTGGTTCTTCCGTCTACACACACATGAAGATAAGCAAATGGATTTTTAAGTTTTTCACTTACCAATCCAATTTAAGACACGAGTCTGACTTATAACTCCATTAAAAACTGACCTCTTTCAAAGTCTCTCCACGAGGAAGACGCTCTTTAGCGAGGTTAAATCTTCTGATGTGTCCACGCAACTCTTTGGAACCTTCTTTGACTAGACTTGTATCCTCAACAGAGACATAAGCAACTAACTTACTAGAGTCATAGCGTTTATCAACTTGTTGAGGCTCACTCAAAAGAGATGGAATCACCTAAACAAAACAAAACAAGAACATAGATTCACAAACAAAACACTCCCAAATTGATAATTAACGCCAAAGGATTCAACTTTTTTGACTAACCATTGAGTAAATCGGAAGTTGGGCATCAATGGTTTTCAAAAGCTCAGGTCCTGAGAAATCCCAATGGCGAATCGTACCATCGAGAGACGCAGTCCAGCAATAGCAGAGGATTTTCTGAGCCGCATTCGACGCAGGAACAACGATTAGAGTCGTCACTGGAGCTGTATGACCCTCGAGCGACGTAATCTAGAACAGAAATAGAGGAAAAGTATGTAAATTGACGATTCTAAGAGAGAGCCTGACAAGATTTGGGAGAAAAATGGTACCTGTAAGCCAGTGGCGGCGCTGAAAACAGAGACGGTGTTTCCTGTGCAGACAAGGAGCTTCTTAGCGTCGTTGGAGAACGACGGAGGTGAAGTAACATAGCTTCTTCCGCCGCGAATCATGTTTATTTTGAATCTCCGGCGAAAAAAAGTGACGGAGAGGCGGAGTTTTAAGGTAGAAGAAGAAGGGAGAGGGCAGACGCGCAAAATTAGTACTTGAAAAGCCCTAAACCCTTTCTTTCGTGTGTTTTTTGTTTTCTTTTTTTCCAATTTATTTAATTACGTTCCAATATTCATTTTAAAATATACATATGTTTGAGATTCTGTCGGAAAGTCTCGCGAACAAGATACAATTGGGCCTTTTTAATGGGCCTTGAATATAACTAGGCCCCATATAAATGCTATGAGCTAGTTTTAAGTTTTAACTCCTTGTGATGAACAAAATGCAAGTTTTTTCTTTGCATTTGCCAAATTTCTCTTTTTTTTTTTTTTTTTTTTTTTGGTGTGAATCGAACTAGTAAATTTGTTTCTTGACAAAACAAACTTAGTAAACTGTTTAAAATTGAGATATACTTAAAATTTATATAGGATAATAATGATAAGGTAAAAGGGAAACAAAGTGATTAAACTTACAAATCAAACCAAATTGATCAACGCAACTCCATTTTCCTTTGGAGATAATTTCACCACTACTAATACATAATAAACAACATAGTTTCTCAAATATACCGAAAGAGATCTCTCTAAGGTTAAATGGATTCAATGATCGATCATCTGAAGAACTTTCATCAAGACTCAAGCTTTCTTTAACTCTCTCAGAAATACAGGTTTTGGGAATTGGCCAAAGGGACAAGAAGTGAATATATGGTTGCTTATACACTCTGTACTTTTCCCGGCATCTCCTTTGCTTTCACACTCTTCATTTCCTGCGTTTACGTGCGAAAGATAGATTACAGATGAATGTTAACCACAATACAATAAACCAATGACTAAAGAGAGCAAGTCCAAAACCAATCAATGACACTTTTCACTATCAGTCAAACACCGGGAAGATATGATTTATCATTTCCATTGTTGTGTTCATTAGCTTGGAAGCGAAAACAAGAAGTAAAGAGCAAATAAACATGAAACTAGCTTTGCTTCAAAGCTTACCAAAAAATGTACATTAAACATAATGTTTATCCAACTAACCAGTTAGGCAAAAGCTGATAGAACAAGAAAGTAAACATATCAAGAAGCAAAAGGAGACAATGTTATATGAAAGGATTAAGAAACACTTACAGATCCTTTGCCTTCATAGTACTCGTCCAAAGCCCACTGATACTTAGATTGGTTTAACCCAAACCATCTCACCAAATGATCATCCACGCTTGAATGTGCTATAGCAAAATGGTTAAAAACCAAAATTATAATCTTCACTAATTGATTTAAAGACCAGATCACATAAATAGTATGAAAATCCACAATTTCCAGTACATTATTAGTAATCTACTTTCCAATTACTTGACAAAAATAGAAACTCTAGATCAATTTCTTCAGACATCAATCAGAGAAAATCAAGAAAGGGAAAGGCAATCTAGAAAGAAGTCAAGATCCGAAAATGAGGAAACTTTTTTGTTCACAGATTTCTCTCGTGTCTTACCAGTTTGAACCTTCGTGACGGCGTTTCTGAAGAACCCCAAAACTGAGCCTTCGTGTTCAGAGGAAGCCACCGACTTAAACTGCTGCGGCGGAGGAAGAACCGGCGGTGGAACGATGGGCTTTTGAGAGACGGCGGCGGGAGATTCAGGTGGTTTTGGGGTCGCAGGAGGAGTCATGAAGACAGTGTATGGCCCGATTTTTCCGATTACAGGCGGAGGTGTTGATGGGTCTCTGTTGATCGGCATCTTTGAATTGAAATTGAGAGAAAACGGAAGGAAACTTTCAGACAAGAATCTTGAAAAAGAAGAAGCTGCTAGTGGTGTTTGCAAGTTGCAGACAGTGAAAGTGAAGACGGTTTCAAGATAATCTAAGAGAGTGGTCAGGTTTTGGTTCAATCTCTGTTACTTACTTTACTTTTCACACTCACCAAAGAGTCAAAGACAGTTCACATTTCCATTCATTTTTTCCTTTTCCTCCGAATCTTTGTGTTTTTTCTTCTGTTTTGATCTCATACTCAGATTATTAAACATTAAAAGTCCTTGACAAACAAACCCAAAAAGTAAAAGAAAATTATTTGCAATATCACAAAATTTTGCAGAAAAAATGAAACAAAATAAATAAACCGGAAGAAAATTTGATTACTGTTTCATATCATTTTTAAGTTTGGTTTGGATCATTCAGCCACCTACAAAAGAAATACACTAGAGAATATACAAATCCAATTCGTAATATTTGCATATACCAAATACCATTTAATCAACAGATGAACAAAAAACATGGACGGATCAAACTTACAAACTCACCATGTACAGAGCAATACAAACACGTTTTTTGAGTATGTCCCATTTTGATTTTAAACATCTAAGAAGAAGCCTTTTCTCTTCTATGACTTTGAGATCAAGTGATTGCAGTAGTAGAAGTAGCTAATAAGAGCTCGTGAGCTTCATTTAGCATCCACTCTTCACCGGTTTGACCACCTAAGACCACCAGCCTTGTTCCTCCGACCACACAAGTGGTGTGTCCCCACGCAAACCTCGGTGGACTTCCATTAACATTCAATATTCTCCACGCCAGATCCTCCTCCGTTGGTTCGAGAAGATAAAGCTGAGAAGCCGAGTCGAGCCCCGCAACCGAACCACCAAAGATCAAGATCCTCCCACCGGGTAGGCTAATCGCTACATGATCTAGCCTCGGTCGTGGAGCTGCCATGCCTCCCGGTAGGCTAGATCCATACCCGTTCACAGGTCTCCAACACGGTTCCTCCTCGCTAAGATCCATCGTGTAAACATCGTTAGACCGGAATCTCAAAGAACCGGACTTTGCAAGACCGCCAAACATGAGGATCTTGCGGTCACCATAGACGGTTAAAGTATGCCCGAGGCGAGACGGAGGAGACCACAGAACCGGTATCTCCCTCCAAGTTGGTATAGCCATTGAAAGGTCAAGTAGGAATGTATCGCTGAGTAGAGCTCCTGAATCAGCACAACCGCCGGATACAATCAGCTTGGTTCCATCGAGTGTGCATGAGCTGTGCCACGATCTTGGTATCGGAGGAGCTAAACCGGATACTTCTCTCCACGTCGGAGGGTCTGCATCAAGGTCTAACAAGAAGACATCGTTGAGTGATCCGTGGCTGCCATAACCTCCAAAAACTACTAAACAGGAACCGTTGACACAAGAGAGCGTGTGACCCCAGCGACCCGGAGGAGGAGAGCTGACCAGAATGGATTTCCACTCGGGACTAGTCGAGCCAAGGTCCAACACAAATGTATCATTCATCGGCTGCATATTCACACCTTCACCGCCAAAGATAACTATCTTGTTCCCAACCGCACAAGCGCTGAAGTTACACCTGGAAGGCTCAACAGTGCCTCCAACCGAAAACTTCCTCCATGCCATTGCTTCATGCGTGGTAAACTCTCTGGCCAGTCGCACCCAACCGATCCTCTTTGCGCCGGGAACACTCTCGAGAACACGCGTTGCCTCGGTTCCCCATGTGTTTTGACAGACCATTCTCCACACATCATCGTTCTTTGTCAACTCATTGAGCCGCCAACACACGCAACCAACCGACGCAATATCCCGAGGAGACAGCTGTGACAGTATCTTCAGAGCAATTACCTCATCACTCAGTTCGAATATCCCACAGAGTCCCCGGAAAACATTACGCTCTCCAATTGGTAATGCAGTGGCGAACGAGCGAGATGTTCTCGGGGTTTCTTTTCCATATAAACCAGGAGATGGAGATGGAGATGGAGATGGGCCGAGATCGATTTTGGCGTCAGTGAAGAAGAGAACACCAATGAAATGAGTGATTTCTTCTTCTTCACGTATAGGGACTAGACGCAGCTTGTTCATCAAAGGAGAGCCATCTTTACGGAAGTTTAGCAACTCGCCTTGAAACTCGATTCCCTTTTCCAGACACTGTCGCATCTTCGAGACAACTGTAGAATCTACTGATGGATGCCTTCTTTTAGCATATGGCCCTCTACACTGCAAAAACCGGCTGCCAAAAAAGGAAAAAAACCAACTCAGATAGGAACTCACAGCTTAGGAGATACAGTAAATTGGCGAATGTGATGAATCAAATTATATGCATATAAACTAGATAAAACCACAACAACCCTGAATTCAACATACTAGGACCAAAACGCATTGCTTACAAGTTACAACACATATAGTATGTGATGAATCAAAGATATGAACAGCTCAATAATGCATAAGAAAGAAAAGATATCACAAATTTAAAACATTTGAACAACATAATACCCTCACTTTCTAGCTATGCTCCTCTATAACCAACTTCCAATTTTTAACATTTCCAAATGTTTCTAGCTACGGATACCAAATGAACGAATTATAACTCCTCAACAAGAGCCATAAGAATGATTCGGAAGATAAGATTAGTCTCTTGTTACATGGTATCAATAGAAAAGGGTAAAGATTCGGTAAGTAGAAGAAAAGTTTGGAAATTTGAGGGGAAAGAAGAAGCAAACTCACCAATTTCTACCAATAACTTCCTCAGCTCGATACCCAGTGACAATCTCAAAGACGGTGTTTACATAAATGATGGGCTGGTCAGGCTCGAGAGCGTCGCTGACGACAAACCCACACGGCGTCGTTCCGGGAAGACTACTTACCGGAAACGGGATCGGTCCGTTATCCCCGCCGAACCATCCATCCTCCGCCGCATCATCACCGCCGCTGAGATCGGAATCACTATCCCACTCCATTTGATTTTGCATCCAGAAAAAAAACCCAGAAATCGCCTTGTAACCCAGAAGAAGAAGAAGAAGAGAGTTTTGATTATGAGCCACGCAAAGTAGTACGGAGAAAGAGCGAAATCTGATATTTGTAGGTAATGGTAATGGATGTCTAAACTAAAGACTCCACCGCCCACTTGCTAGAGGTTAGGGATTCGATGAGAGAGGCGATGGATGACTCAGGGATTCTCAGTGCCTCTCCTTTTTCATTCTTTAACCGGTTCCTCAATTTTTTAACTTCCCGGTTCCATTCCACTTCCGGTTTAGCCCAACCCCTAATCATTTCCTGATTTCCACACATCACCGAAGCTTCTTTTATGCAATGTTACCATTTCTGCGAGTTTTTTTTTTTTTTTTTTGGCCTTTTTGTGAGAATCTCTATTTATTTAGATGTGCTCCGCGAAATAAACAGTAACCGTGCCTACAATGTTGAACTCCGCCGCCGAAGAGCCACGGAATAAGAAAACGAAGGAGGAGACACTTCCGCCGCCGGCGTCTCCGTTTACGTCGCTTCCAGATGCGTTGGCTCTGAGCTGTGTGGCCCGAGTCTCGAAACTTGACCGGGCGGCTTTATCTGTCGTCTCCAATAGTGTTAGGTCTCTGCTGGTTTCGCCTGACTTTAACAAGACGCGAACGCTGATTGGTCTCGCCGAGAAACTCGTCTACGTAACGTATGCTTACGCACCCCTCCTCCTGGTCCGGTATCCGCACGCTGGTTTATCTGCCGCATAGAGGACGATAATCAAAGTAATCGTCTGTGTCAGATTAGCTCGTTTCCTTCTAATCAGGCTTTGGAATCCTCCGTCGTGTCGCTCGACTGGGGAATCTACGTAATCGGTGGGAAGTTAAACGGTAAAAGGAGCTCCGATGTCTTGCTCCTTGATTGTCGGTCTCACAGGTGGCAAAAGGTCTCGTCTATGAGCGTGGCTCGAGCTTCTGCGGTGGCCGGCGTGGTTGACGGGAAGATTTACGTGTTCGGAGGCTGCGAAGGGAAAGATTTGTCGGGAGAGGTTTTCGATCCAAAGACGCAAACTTGGGATACACTGCCGGATTGTGGTATGAGGACCTATGGTTCGATTCGTGGCGGTGTGGTGATGGAGAAGAAGATCTACGCTGGAAGAAAAGCTTCTATTACTCTCCAAGTGAAGGTAGATGGGAAGTTTGTAATTATGATTCAAAACTTAGTAACAGCTCTAGGTGTTGTGTGATTGATGGTTTGCTCTATTTTTGCGATACCTTTGGGAATTTGTTTTGGTGTGAGCCCAAGGGCATGGCTTGGCAGAAAGTGGATGGTTTGGAGGATCTTGAGAGTCGTTCGAGGATTGTCCCTTTTGATGGAGATGTTGGGAAGTCATCTACCTTGACCTCAGCTTCGACCCAGAATGGTATCAGCAGAATCTGTAACTATGGTGGTAACATTTTGGTCTTTTGGGATGTTGTTGTGGTGTGTGATGGTGATGGTGATGATGGTGATGATGATGGTGATGAGACTTTGGAGATTTGGTGTGCCGAGATTTCCTTGGAGAGACGTCGTGGAGACGAGGTTTGGGGCAAGATCGAGTGGTCTCGTGCCGTCATGAGAACCGATCCACTCTTGTATTGCTCCAAGGTCTTACATTCTGTTTCTGTCACTGTCTGATACAAAACGAACCAAAGGTGTTTCTTATCCGTTTTGTTGCAAACATTATCTTAAGATTTTGGTTATGGTGTTTAGCTCAGTTTTTGGATACTTAAGCAAAAACTAAAAACTCAATTGATCTTTTCCTTTCATCATCAAAGTTGTGCTTACTGTTTATGTGAAAAATGAAATGTAAATTTCAATACAGAAAAAAACCCACAAATCTACACAAAAAGAAAACATGTATATATATAAGTGATTCAGGATTCTAGATTCTCACGTACACGTAGAGCAAGCCGATGGATGGACTGATCATCAAAGAAAGCATCAAGGGACTTAATCTTGGATACAAAAACCATGGCTTCACTATACCTGCCTGCTCTGCAATAACCATCAACAACCATTTTATAAGTCAACTCATTTGGTCTGCACTTGTTCTTCCCCATACACTCAATCACATCCTCAATCTCTTCAAACATTCCCATCGCCGTGTAACCCGAAACAAACGTGTTGTAAGTGAAAATGCACGGTCTTATCCCGCGCTCTGACATCTCGGAAAGCATCCTCACCGCTTCTTGCATCAACCCTTTCCTGCAGAAACCTTTGATCACCGTGTTGTAAGAGACGAGGTCGGGTCTTAACTGTGATTTGTCTAGACTCTTGAGGATCTCTTCCGCTTTCCAACACTCTCCTCTTCTTACGTACATGTCCATGAGGCTGTTGTAGGTGACAAGATCCGGGTTTAGCTCGTGCTCGCGGATAGATTGGAGGATCTCGTGTGCTTGATCATACATGTTGTTCCTTGTGTAAATGGAGAGCATCGAGTTGAAAATCACCATGTCCGGTTTGTATCCGTTCTTTTTGAACAGTGCGAATGCTCTCTCCATCCCCGGTAGTGCTCGGCATTTGAAGTTTGCGAGAAGTAAGGTCCTCAAAAGCATCCAGCTCGGGAATATATAGCCCTCCACTATCTCCTTCTCGATCCTCTCGATCCCTAAAACGTTCCCTCCCTTAGCATAACACTGAAGCATCAAGGAGTAAGATGTTTCCGTTGGTTTGAATCCTTTGCTTTTCATGTCGGAGATCACATTCTCCCCCGATCTCCAATCCCCTTGTCTAGCCAATGCATTAAGTAACGCGTTGTAAGTCGAAACACAAGCGTTGAAACCCGCTCTTGTCATCTCGCCAAACATTTTCGATGCATCAACATCTGAACCACATCGCCCGTACGCACTGATCAACGTGTTGAATGTGTCTCTATCAGGCTCAAATCCGCAGCTCTTCATCTCACGGAACACCCGGTTCACGTACTTATCCATACCCTTATTCCCACAAAGAGCAAGCATCGTGTTCCAAGTGACACGATTCGGGGAACATCCATTAGACTTCATATCACAAAGCATCTTTATCATGTCATTCGATCTCGACTTCTTCCCCAACATACTAAGCACTGCGTTGTAAGTGCAAGTATTCGGAACACAACCGGCTTTCTTCATACTGTGAAACAGCTTCAAAGCCTCTTCCTCCTTCCCTGACTTTCCATATGCATCTATTACCGTAGTATAAGTGATTGCATTCGGCATCACACCCTTTCGCGCCATCATCTCAATGACACCAGCAGCTTCCTTGCTAAAACCAGCTCTAACATAAGCAGCAACGAGCTCATTGTAAGTCACAGAATCTGCTGGGCAACTGTTTTCCTCCATCTCTTTCAGAATCTTTAATGCTTCTGTATAAACTCCTGCTTTACCAAAAACTTGCAACAAGGCATTGTAAGTCACGGTTCCAGGCTCATAGCCGCTTGACTTAAGCTCAGCGAAAAAGTCCTTAGCTTGTCTTAACAAACCTTCTCTTGCACAAGCAGATAACACGGTGCTACAAGTGAACTCATCAAATTCCAATCCTTTGCTTCTCATTTCGTCTAAAACCACTAGAATCTTGCTCCAAGATCGACCCATTCTCCCGAAAACATCGAGAATCACGTTGTAAGTTACCAACGTAGGTGAAGGTCCCATCTCTTTCATCCTCTCAAACAGATTGATTGCTCTTTCATACTTCCCTGTACGTGAATAAGCATAGAGAATGGTCGTGTAAGCACGAACATCGAGCAGATAGTCTTGTAGGGGAATTTGATCGAGCAGGTTAGCTGCAACAGAGTACTGAGATTCTCTACCTAAGATTCTAACTAAGATTTCGATGACATGGTTATCTAGCTTCAAAGCTCCTGAATTCGAAGCTGAAACCAACCATTCAAACAACAAAACTGCTCTTTCCCAGTTTCCCGAATCATCTAAACCCTTGACCAAGCTAAACAAATCCGTTCTGAGCAATTCAGATTTCGCGGAATCGAAGAAGCTGCTCAATCCGGGCAAAGGCTGTTCGACAATGGAATTAAGCAGCACAACTTCCTTCTTGCACAGTAATTTCAAAGACCCGTTTCCGAATTTCCCTTCCTCGCTTCCAATTTCGATACCCAGAACGGAACTCGAAACGGGTTTCGCCGGTTTCACATCGTGACGCCATTTATGAGTCGATTCCGTCGAGACCTCGAGAGAAGGGAAACGAGCGGCGGCGGAATTGGCATGTCGCGGCGTGGAAGAGAGGTGGACGAGATGGTGGAGAAGCGAATCGAGAGGGAAAGACGGAGGAGAAGGAGGAGGTAAGTGAAGTGTAGCGGAGCTGAATTTGACGGATTGATTAGCGGATTGAGATGGTGGGGGTCTTTTGGATTGAATTGGGTATGGAGGTTTGTGAGGGAAGAGTGCACCGTCCATTGAAAGAGACATTATCCGATTTGAGAGGATTGAAATGGTGAAGCAGAGAGTGAAGAAGAAGAATTTAGCGCCTTTGATTTTGAATGGCCGTAATGAAAACAAGATTGGGCCTTTAAGAATTAGATTTAATATTATGTCCGGCCCAAAGGCTTCAAGCTCGAATCCGACAACCTTTTTTCAAGGACAACATCACATGATATTTTGTCGGCTGTCAGATTTTTCTACTTGAAACAAGTGGCAAATCTACACCACACCTTTTTTTTTTGCTAAATAAAGTAAATAATCTCTGTAGAGTACATTCTAAAATGGTCTTCCAGAAAGTCTTTAACTAGTTTAATTGCAGTAACTAAACTTCTCAGAATGGAGTAAGATTTTGTACCAATCTAAATCGAATTCATATTCTTCAAAGCACGCAACAGTGACACCAACTAAATCATTTTTCGAGCGACTGTGCATGATTTCACATTTTTCATGCTCAAGTCGTTATATTTGCTCTCTCTGTTCATCCCAAGGATCATTTATTTCTTCTGAATTTTGACAATAGCTTTCATGGAGTCTCTTCTCTCTAGCTCTTCTCTTCTTTCCGCTGGTAACTCCTTCATAATCTCGTCTAGATCTATTTCCCTTTGTTGGGTTTCATTTTTTTTCTCTTTTATAGGTTTTGTTTTCTGATTCAGTTCCATATAAAGTTCGGTTTTTTTTTTTCAAATAAAAAAAGAAGTCAAAGTTCCAATTTTTATGAATTGTTTAATAGATCGAAATGATAAACCTTTTTTATGTGGAGAAGCTTAATTTCTGGGGATTAATTTGAATTATGTTTTCTCATGCATGCAATTTATCAGCTGGTGGTGGACTTTGCTGGAGGAAGCAGAACCTAAAGCTTCACTCTTTATCAGGTGCGTTTAAGAGTTTTAAGGGTTTTGTAAACCCAATCCGCTTGATTTCCACTTTCCCTAAGCAAATTTCGTTGCGGAATCTGGTTAATCACCTTCTATTCGATCCAAAGTGTTATACTTTTGGGGTTTACAAGACAACGTCTCTTGGAATTAGTTAAGCTTTTGCTGATTTGGGACTCTGATTGTGCAGAAATCCGAGTTCTGCGTTGTAATTCGAGTAAAGTTGTCGCAAAACCGAAGTTTAGGAACAATCTTGTTAGGCTTAATGATGGTCAAGAATCTTCATTTTTGCTGTATCCGAAACATAAGACGAGATTTCGAGTTAATGCCACAACGAGTCAGCCCGAGGCTTTCGAACCAAACAGCAAACGAAACACTCTTGGAGACTCGATAGATGCGTTTTACAGGTTTTCAAGGCCTCACACAGTTATAGGCACAGTTAAGTTTCTCTCTTAAGAAAAACCGAAATCTTTGATTGGTTACAACAAAGAAGATAACATTTAGTCATTTAGCTCTGTTCTCTGACTGGTTTAATTTTTTATTTTGGCAGGTGCTTAGCATTTTATCTGTATCTTTCTTAGCAGTAGAGAAGATTTCTGATATTTCACCACTACTTTTCACTGGCATTTTGGAGGTAAAATGATTATATGATTGAAAACGGAAAAAATATATGCTATTTCTTTATACTCTAAATTTGAACAGTTTGAATTTGTTTTCAGGCTGTTGTTGCAGCTCTCATGATGAACATATACATTGTTGGGCTAAATCAGTTGTCTGATGTTGAAATAGATAAGGTAACATGTGTGTTGGTGTGTGTGTGTTTTCTTCATATGAATTTATCACTAGTGCTTAGATCATTGTCTCTGTTGGTTTTTGCAGGTTAACAAGCCATATCTTCCATTAGCGTCAGGGGAATATTCTGTTAAAACCGGCATTGCGATTGTAGCTTCCTTCTCCATCATGGTATGATGCCATTTTTTACAAACTTTACGAGGTCTGCATAAACATATACGTAATCTAATTTGTTTTTAAGAAACGTTATAGAGTTTCTGGCTTGGATGGATTGTTGGTTCTTGGCCATTATTCTGGGCTCTTTTCGTGAGTTTCATGCTCGGTACTGCATACTCTATCAATGTAAGTAAGTCTTGTCACCTAGAGAATTTGGCTCATATCGAGTTCTTGGTTCTTGTTTTGAGGTTTGAGTAACTTTTTCGTATTACAAACAGTTGCCGCTTTTACGGTGGAAGAGATTTGCATTGGTTGCAGCAATGTGTATCCTCGCTGTTCGAGCTATTATTGTTCAAATCGCCTTCTATCTTCATATTCAGGTACTTAAAACCATTTTCTTGAAGCTTTTCATCAACAACATCACTTTTTATGTTTACCACCAAAGCTGTGAACTTTCTTGCAGACTCATGTGTTTGGAAGACCAGTCTTGTTCACGAGGCCTCTTATTTTTGCGACTGCGTTTATGAGCTTTTTCTCTGTTGTCATTGCATTGTTTAAGGTAAAACTAAGATGGAGAAAGTAACTCTTCAAAAGTAAAGCATTCTACTCTTGAAGGTTTTCTAATATTGATTTTGATGCAGGATATACCTGATATTGAAGGTGATAAGATCTTCGGAATCCGATCATTCTCTGTAACTTTAGGTCAGAAAAAGGTAAATTTCGAAACTCAAGAACTTGTTTTTTACTAAAGTGTAGGATTAAGATGTTTTCTTGCAAAAATTTCAGGTGTTTTGGACATGTGTTTCACTGCTTCAAACGGCTTACGCGGTTGCGATTCTGGTTGGAGCTACGTCTCCTTTCATATGGAGCAAAGTCATCTCGGTAACAATCTTTTCTCTACTCCATCAAACCTCGCTAATTCATCATCGTTTGAGTGATAATAAGGTTTTGGTCTTGTTGATTGTATAGGTTGTGGGTCATGTTGTTCTTGCAACAACCTTGTGGACTCGAGCAAAGTCTGTTGATCTGAGTAGCAAAAGTGAAATAACTTCATGCTATATGTTCATTTGGAAGGTGAGATTGGCTTCTAAACCGAGTCTTTACCTCATTTTTTCGGATTTAAAAGAGTCTTTTAAGTTCATCAAATCCACCATTTTACTGATAACTTCTCCATTTCTGTCATCAGCTGTTTTATGCAGAGTACTTGCTCTTGCCTTTTTTGAAGTGACACTAGAAGAACAATAACAAGATGAAGTAGAGATTAGGGTTTTCTCCTGAGACATTAATAGACTGCAAAGTATTATTTGTTGACAAAAATAAATAATGTATTGCTTTCTTGTGGACCAAGATAATTATAAGCCTTGTTTGCGTTTGGAGAAGAGAGGCATTTGTTTTTATGTAATGTTAGTGACTAATGGGCTTAATGGCCCAACAAAATGTAACATTTCCTACAGAAACATTTATTTGGATCATGCAATTGTGACTATTTCTTCTACGCTTGTTAGTTATGTAAGCTTTAACTGTTTTATGAAATTTTATGTTAATTGGACGAAACAATCTTCAAAACTTATCCAAAGTAACTCTAAATCTTCGATTACTTAACTTTTATGGTTTGGAAAAAGTATCTTAGATTTTAATTTATGTTTTTGCCCAAGTGTTAGGAGTGATTTATTAGTTAAATATATAAATAAATATCTTCATGATTTTAAGTGATATACTTTAATAATACTATAACCCATTCTCCAGCATTCATCCGAAATCATTAGAAACATCGAAAAAGTTATCAAAACTCAAATCATTTCAAATTCAATATTGAGTAGGCGTCTCCCTTCGTGTAACCAAAGCGAGAGACTATGTTCCACTAAATGCTGACATTTGTTTGTTTTGTTAAATATTTAATTCTGATAACACATGTTGTTGATTCATTGACGTTTTATGTCTTTAATTTTGAGAATGATAAGATTAGGATAAAGTAAAATTAATAGTTGGACTAAAATAGGTGCGACTGCATTGTATGTAAATCTGTTTTTTTTTTTTTAACAACTATGATGTAAATCTGTTTTGCTTCTTCATTTCGCACTATTGATACCAACAAGTCATAAACATGTCAGATTCAAACTTGTTATACTACGGACAGTTAATACAGATTGAAACTCTTTTTTTTTTTTTTTTTTTTTTTTTTCAAATTTTGGGTTGGGGGAAAAAAAAAAAANAAAAAAAAAGTACTTGAAGTGCGGAAACAAAGGATATATAAGAAGAAAGCTAGTCCACTGAAAGTTGGAGCAAATGGACAAAATAATGTTATGATTATTCTTCTCAGATAAACCTTTGAAAGAATATAAGCGATTTGTGAAAGAACTTTCATCATGATCAAAAGAAATAAATAAAATAATTGCTTATGTAAAATAAGAAAAACAAGAAACTCACCAATAATTCAGCAAAAGTTCCGAAAGTGAGAAGTGGGCACGAAAGTGTACATCTTTGGTTACAATCAAAGAATCCAACACAAAATCAAAGTTCTCAAGATGCTCCATATAGCATATAGCCTACTTTTTTTTAAGAGCCAATAATTTCTTATAATATAAAATATACATATTATTCCATTTGCTTTTTGCTTACATTATTATTTTTTTCTTCTCCTTTTGGGTCCATTGACACAAATTTTTCTTTGAAGCTCCAACATTCAACGAGGCTAAGGTCTAAAGTAAAGAATTTTCTTAGTCGAGTCACTTCAATCCATTCTTGTTTTAAGCATCAAAGTCACTGATTTTAATAAAAGTTAATACGATCATCTTTTTGTCCAAAAGTTGGTTTAGATGGTTCTTAAACATCCTCGCATTTTTTTTTTGAAGAATGTTAAATTTATTCACCAAAAAAAAACGTTTTGTTACATAAAATGTGACGTTAAGTAGAGAAAGGATTAAACAAAAGACCAAAACTTTTTAAGAGCGAATCATCTAGTGGCAAACCACAACATGAGGGCATTCTCATATATGTGACTGGCTGTAAGACGAAGTGAAGAGAGACGGTTGCGGACATAGAAATTATAAAATGATTATCTAAGGTTCATTATACATAGGTTATTTTGAGTAAACATATATTAGCATTAGAAGGTTAGACGACCAACTCAATTTATAATCTGCAGACGTTTAGCGGAATCCCAGTAGCCTATAAAATTGTGTCCAATGAAAAAATTGATTATGTTTACAATATAACGAGAACCACTATACCCTTTTAATCCTTTTATTAGCTGCATAGTCGATCGGGTTCAAATTCAAACCGAAAAATTCATAGTCTCCATAAACAATATGCCCCCTAACCAATTTTAGTTATAAGAGTTAGGATCATATATTGAATAACCCTTTCAAAAATTAAATAGTTAACACTAACAAATAAAATAAATATGGAAGTAGTCTTCACCGTCCTAGAATGTCACCTAAATACAGAAGGTTGGCAACAACCGTTTCATTGCTCAGCAAAGCTGAAAAGAAACCAGAACAAATTTAATGATTTATTAATTACACTTTCACAAATGCTGTATATGTGCCAAGAGACACGTCTAAAGATTTGATGAAGTTGACAGAAACAATGAGCATTTTACTTTTATATTATTTCATTGTTTTTCTTTGATAAAGTATTTTTATTGAAAAAAAAAGTATTTTATTGAAACATGGTCATTTTCATGAGCTTTTACCTTAAATTCTTTTTTATTGACATTCTAAATTTTGATGTTCGGTAGCATATCTGAGTATTTTTGGACTGAACATTTCGTTTCAGCGGAGGGTTTTTTTCATATGAATATAAGTTTGAAAGAATAGAATGTAAGTTTCGAGCCTGAAAATAGTATGGCAGAGTGAATAAAGGAATATATCGTACTATCATAATCATTGACTTTTAACCTGATCCATTTAAAAATTTTAACTACTTTTTCTTTCAAATGTAAATTCTCAATTTTACTATGTTAACAAAACCGCTCATCCTTTAAAATATCGATTTCAGTGAAAACTTTTCTACGATTTGATCTTTGTCAGAATTTGTAGAGAAATAGCCAAAGAATACATGTTAGTTTTCAAATGAACCTAAAATCAAGTCAAATGAAAATATCGATTTAGGCTATCATTTTAATGTCGTGTACAAAGATGAACGGTTTAGTTACAAAGTAACCAAACTGAGGGTTTGAAATGGATCGGATCTATATTAAAAGTTGATTTAGTTACTTATATAAGCATAATATATGTTTTTCTCACAAAACTATCTATAAAAAACATTACGGTTACATATGTTTGAATCAATGGAATTATATGATGAGTGATCGACCCACCGGAAAATAAGTTTGACTATAAGTAAGAATGAGGACAAAACATAGATACTAGCTATATGGACTTCTGCTTTATAACAACTCTTGAAGCGTAATTACTAAAAATAGATTTTACTAAATGTATTGAAGAGAGACCACGAAATTCGCGATAAACAAAGATGTCCTGGTGAAATGAATCATATGGTATTATATCGATACAAAATAGAATCTAATATAAAACTATCATGTGGTTCGATTGAGAAGTTCTAACTAACGTCAAATAAACACAAAATCCTTAGGTATACATCAATATTTGGCTCGCATAATCCATATATCATAATGTAACTTCTACTCTTCGTGTGTATATTTTTCATTACTTTGATAGATGATGGACAAGAAATAAGATTGTATGTTTAACAAGCATGGGCAAAATCTATTTTGATTATAATGAGATGCGAGAAAGTGGTGGGTACATAGGCAGATGCACAAGCATGGCCAGTCGCCACCTAATAAATTCAAGAAGATACCACAATTATATTACTATTACATATTTGAAAAGAAAAATAAACTTAGGTATAGTGGTGCCAATCTATATATTAATTATAGCTGGCCCTTACTATATGGTTAGTTGGTTACTGACTTACTGCCCATATGGACACACACATACACAGAGAGATATGTATACACATAAAATGAAAGCATGTTAGGTCCTTAGCTATTTATTTTATCACCCAAAATATTTCCTTGCGCATGAATATTGAATGCCACATGATCACATGTTTATCTTTTTACCTGAAAAACTATAACTAGTATATCAATTTCAAAGACGAAAGTTTGCTATTTTTATTCAAAGTTTTAAATATTTTTTTTATTCTTATAGCAAGTCCCTCTCGACCGTTTACTTGTTAGTAGCACTACAATTTTTCTGACATTTCGTATACGGCATACATTTTGAGGTAACACAAATAGTACTGGATCCCAAACCGAATTTTTGATTAGGTTCTGTTTGTCCTAAACTCCGAATAAAACATAATTTTCAAAACTTTCCGGCTTTTAATTTCAGTCTACCCTACTTGAATATCTTCTATAATAGAACAAAAATCAAATTGGAAACGGATTTGGATGATATAGAAGTTGTTTGTTTAGTCTGAAAGTATAAGCTATTACTTTGTTCTTAGTTAAAGAAAAAAACGAAGCTGTTAGGCTATTAAATTCGTAAATTTGCTTATTCTCTTCGTACATGCTGTACGATAAAATAAATTCAGATGCGACCAATATTTGTGCAGTTATTTCTGTACTCCTAGTATTTACAATTAATATTTGGATGTATACAAACTTTATGGTTAACTCATAGATATAAATTAATGCGATTGAGGAATCTCAAATATGGGTGTCGCTGTTAAAAACCAATAAATTAATGCGATCGAGGAACATCATAAGAATAATTCTTTGAGTTTGGTTGACTTAGTTCGATTTAGTTAGCTTGGTCTAAATCAAAATTAAGTCAACGTATTAATGTTTAGTCTACTAAAAGATTAATAAAACAAACGTCTCGGATCACCTCTACTTGGTTCGTTTTCACTTCAAAACCACTTGGTTTGATTTTGTTTGCTTTGGCTTTGTGCGCTAATCAACTCTTACTTTTTATATGATATTTACGTTAACAGGATTGTCGCAGAAAGTCTGCGAATGTTTATCTTTCCTATTTTTTATAACTATAATTGTGATCTCTTGGTTTTTTTTGGTGAGAGTTTATTTTTTTTGTATATAGATGTGAGATGTTTATTCTTTTTGTATACAATTCCACACCATATTGGCCTATTCTCTCGGGTTGACCTGGAAATATATGAAAAGATGGAAGGAAAGAAAGCAAGACCACTAATATCCTATCACGTGTTTGATTAAATTTTGACATGTATTATTTCTTTCTTTTATCAATAAATAATTGTGACATGTTATCTACCTAAGGATGTGTTTTACAATTTCACCAAATAATGTATTACGAACTAATTAATAAGAGTTTTGATTGATTCCATTCTATTATACTATAGCTATGATTTTTCTTCTTCTTTCTAACCATGAGATTATGCTGATGCATAAGAGTGTTGATTGATTCCATTCTTTATTTAGTTTTATATAATAACATATGCTGATGTATATAAATCATGCATATATTGGTGTACATGTCATCTTATTATATATTGGACTCTCTTTTTTATAATAAAGTATATATTGGACTCTTATTGCTCACTTCTACAGTTAAATATGTTGTGTATAGGTGCGTGTCTTGTTTACATATACATGTGCAGAGAAAAAATAATTATAATAAGGGTACACATATCATATGTTATGTGGTCTCTTTCATGAAGCCAAAAGATGGGACAAAAGAGCTTAGATTTTCTGATTTTCTATGTCTAAATTATGTCTTTCCATCTCATTATATTGACCTATCTTCAATTTAGACTAAGTTCTATTTTGCCCCATCTTTCTCTCCTTGGCCAACCTTTACACGCTATTTTTATTATTATCATATGTGTGTTCTAATGTTATCTTAATCAAGATTCGCCCAAACAAATATATTACATTAAATTATGTAAAAATTAAAACGAAAGTACGTAAACGGTAAGAGTGGCTTTGTTGTCTTTTTATTTGGTTCACCCTTAAAATACGCATAAAGTCACCAAAGTTTGTACAGACATTTCTTCCCAAGAAAAAATAATTATGCTGTAAACTATATGTAATTAAGTTCATAATTGAAAATGTTTTTGGTTGTATGAGAACATGACTGTAGCCTAGTGATAAAGAAAAAGGATGCTTCACAGTTTGATTACATACGTAAACACCACCATTATTTTGTTAGCTAGTAATTTATTTTTCTTCCCACATTTATTTCAATTGATTTCTAACAAATACTATAAATAAAGTTGGGGTCTAGTGGGTTCACACATCACGAGATTCAGTGGACTTAGATTTCTTATGATAATCACAGAAGCTGTAGTAGTACCACGGATCCACATAGCTTTTCTTCTTCTTCTTTCACGTCTGTGATTTATAGTGATGGGCCGTACAAGTGGCAACTTTTGATTGGATGTATCTGTCTGTCACCTACATAAATGACAGATCCTTAAAAGCTTGGTGATCTAGTAAAAAAAAAAAAAAAAAAAAAATTTTTCCTCTGCGAAANGGTCCCGTTAGATTTCAGTGGTGTTAAAGTCCCCCCATTCTATTACTCTCGGTAGCATTTAAAACCTATTGCACGACAATCAATGAGAATTGACGCCTGTTTCGTATTCACTGTAACGGTCGTTGGATTCTCTAACAGTAAAATAAATTCAAACGATATAAACTAAACCAAAAAGTAACAAGTTAGAAAAAAAAACTGGATATTACTACAATTTATAGCGTTTGAAATCATTGTGAAAATGTTTTAAAAGTTCTGATCTAAATCCACATGGAGAATAATCATAGACTGAGTTTTACTATATGACTTTTGAAAATATCCACCAAAGGTGACAGATTTGTAAGAAAGAAAGAAAAAAAAAATGGGAAAGAAATGACATCTTCAACAAATGCATTTATCGAATGACATGAAGATACTTGCTGTCCTGTAAAAAATGATATTGTATGTAATTCTCTAAGAATACTGCATAGTGCATATATGTAGTAGTTTTCCAAAAAAATAGTGATTTCAATTTTTATTGTTGTTACATATTCTGACATTGATTGATTGGGATATTTTGAACTCTATGGATTCATTCTTTGCTGTCAAGAAAAAAAAAACCCACTATTTTCTTTTTTTTATGTGTAGACAATTTCAAACATTTTTTTTTTGTTTATTAGAATATCTTAAAATAACTTTTGATATATAAAACCACTAATTCAGATATTTTCATAGAATATTACCATGTTACTTTCAAATTTCAGCTTAAAGTTAGGCTTATAATTTGTCTGATACTAGTTACTACTTAAGCATTACATATGTATGCATTTATGTGTCATTTTGACACATTCTCTATAAATTAATGATTGTCCTATAAATTACATATAATTCTATCATTCCGTATGGAGTATTTGTTCACACGGAGTAACAGAAAAAATTGATGTCGCAAAAATTAATTCGGATTCAGTTACTTAATTAGAATAGCTGAAATGTTTTTATTCTCGATGAATACTATAAACACACACTGATCACTGACAATTGTGAGTCCAATAATACACATATATATATATACTGGAAAAAACTTGTTTTATTGCAAATTTAGAATTTCTTGATCCAGATGGTTGTTCGAAGAAACTCATAAACATTTTCAGAAGTTCAAAACAAACATAAAATAAAAAAATAAATAGCAAGAGAACAAGCAACTAACTTTTGCTTATCTCGAGTTTGACGGAGGCGTGTGAGGCCGTGCATGACTACATGTGCAGGATTCTCAGGGTACTACAAGGATACAAAGGAAATTCCATATTGGGGTAGATAATGATTTTGAAAAGTGAAATTAAACAAACTGTTTTCTTGACATATAAATATAAGAAGGGCCATTTAGTGAAATAACCAAAAGTAATGTGAAAATTGGTGAAAGAGCTTGTTAACTTAAAAAAATGGTTTAGTAATCAATTATAAATCATGTATCAAAAAGATGTGTTATCTAAATCTCTTATGCTGAATACCGTTTGGGAACAATGTCGATGTCTTCATAATAGATCATAAACTAGTTTTTAGCTAAAAAAAAACTACCGACCTAAAAAGTTTTAAAACTTTCACATTATCAAAAAAATATCTATATTGATTGTCAACCAAATTTTCTTTTATAATAGTTGTTTAAGATTATAAAAACATACAATTAGAGATTGACGCGTATTGAACATAACATCGTTATTTTTGTAGAATACATTAATAAAATTTTGAACCAAATGGAAGTGATTTTATGGTAATACATTCATAAATATAACTAAATTCATTTTCCATGAATTCAAATTTCCACCCAATTATTTCGCTCGTGTTTGGCTAATCAAAGCTGCTGTATCACATTTTAGATCCACAAGTCATTTGTTTCTGTTAAATTCGGTTAAAACCAAAACTCTCCAAGTGATATTCTCATAGTCATACTTAAGTCGAATCTTCTCCTTGCTTATAATATCTAGAAACAGAGCCAAAACTACACTTACGAATAATTTAAGCCAACATAATAATTCAATCGGGCCACCCCGCGTTTATCTGGACCTATCCATTGGGCTATATGTTTTTGAGATGTTCATGCGGGTCAGTCCGCCACGGGTTGCGAACAAAAATCTTAGGCCCAAGCCCGCTCCGCATATTATTAGCGGGTTTGCGGGTCTGCACGCAGACTTTGTAACCAAAAGCAATTTCACCAATGTCACAAAGAACATGATCCTAACCACCTAACTCTCTTACCATTTTGTTAGGTCGAACTCCTTGTGATGTATAATAGAACATGTGAAGCAATTTGTTTGAATAATATAATTTTAAAGCTCTCGATCAAAAGCACATGATCATGTTCAAGGTCTACATTGCGGGTCGGCCCGCGTCCGCCCCGTCTGGGCTTGCCCATTGGGCTTTATGTTTTTGATATGTCCATGCGGGTCAGCCCGCTGCGGGTTGCGAACAAATTTGATAGACCTAAGTCCGCCCCGCATATTTTGCGGACATTTTTTTATCGGCCCAAACTTGCCCCGCAAATGTCCATATGGGCTTGGCCCGTGGGTTTCGGGCTGGGTTGACAGCTCTAATTGTCCACTTTGCAATGTTTATGAGTTTTTTCGGAACATCGTGGTCCAATAGTAAAGAGGGGCTCTTACCTGCACATAGATCGGGAGTTTAATCCCTACTGGAGGAAATTACCTCATGATATCTCTGGACACCTACACGGATATGGGCCCATTGCTTATAGCCCATTTGAATATCCGAAGAAAAAATCTATCTGTGGACTGTACCTCCTCCAGAGGATTAATCTGGATCTATCCATAAGTCTGAGATTTAATTTTGAGTTATAAAAAATAAAAAATAATGTGGCAATGGCATAATAAATCTTGTTACTTTTGAGACAAACGAAACTGAAAAGAATCGGTAACATCATGCATTCAGTTGGATCTAATTTGGATGGTAATACAAATAATTAGGCTACAAATAATGGGTCTTAAAAAAAGAAAAGACCAATTCGGGGAAAAAAAAAACAATTAAAAGACCAAATTAAAGAAAATATATAAAATTACGCAGGGGATGTGCATTATTGAGGGACCCAGCACAATCAAAAGTCAATACTTCCTTAGCGATATTGATGAATAAAAATAAACTTGAAACAATTTTCGTTATATCAGAAATAAAATAATATTCACAACATGTGAATCGTTCCAGCAATTGCTGACCTTGCCATGAGGCACCTTGGAAGAGCCATTGCTTCATTACCATCCCTTAAAGCCATAGTTATGAAATTAGGAAATTAGGATTACCATTCACATTTTGCGACTTTTGTAATGTTTTTATATATATAATCAGACCAACGTCATCTAAGTATTTTTTTCCCCTCCAACCCATAATGCAATTGCCCACATTATCTGAGATTTAATATACCTAATTTTTTTTTTTCGTTTTCAATCCATCCTTTTTTATTTATAACATAACATTGATATAACCTATGGTGTATGGAAACGGAAACGGAAACGCATAAGCGAAACGTTTTGAAAACGTGAAATGTGCATTTTGGAAAATTTAAGTTTGGAAACGTGTATATATAAATAAAATAATATATATATCAAATATTATATAACTTAACTAAACATAAATATCATAATGTTCAATATTAAAATATAATTAATGTTATGCGCTCTATCAGTATAAACTACTTTCAACTATTTTCATCGACAAAAATCTTAAAACTCAATATATAATGTTAAGATTAGTCTTATATAATCTAATGAATCAAATTAATAATTTATTTATCTTAAATAATTATACTAATCAGTTAATATTATTATTTGTTATGTAATTATTTAATTATATTTTCAAAAACAAAAACTAAGTTTTCGTCAATTTTAGAAACGCGAGTTTCTAAAATGGAAACGAGTTTTCAACAAGTTTTCAAATTGCAAATTTTAGGAAACGTGAAAAAACGAGTTTCTGACAAATTTCCGAGAGTTTCCGTTTCAGAAACGTTTCCGAAACGGAAAACATGACTCGGTGCAACCTAGGATATAACTATACGTGAATCAAAATCGGATCTTTGTTATTAAAAAAACCAAATGAACAAATCTTACAAATCCTCTTATTTTTGTTACAAAGTTAATTATCTCAATAAGTGAAGAGGGAACAAATATAACCGATTTGTGTCTAAATGTCTGGGTTTTTGTGTAATAAGAAATAAAATGAATTATATTTCTATCAGATATATATTTTAATAATATAAAATCTAATGGTTCTAGTTTCTCAATTGGTGCAATTTTCCTCAGTCATCAGACACAAATATCAATATTCCTTAGGTAGTTTAATTCCCAAACCTGATACAAAATCGTTCCACAACAGCTAACCACTATTGTTTAACGTAATCATTTAAAATATTAAAACAAATTCTCAAATCAGGTTTATTTTGTTTAAACGAAACTTACAGTCCCTTTTATGGGAATACATGTCATATGAAAAGTAAAGTTAGTATAATAAAAAGCAAATTAATTAGATTAGATATGCACAACTCTTCGGGAACCAAGATACAATTTTAAGCATTAATCATATTTTATATTATGAACTGTATAGAGATTTGGTCTTACTAATTAAAGAAATCAGATTTCTATTCACAAAAGTGTAACATTCAAGAACTTAAAATTATACTCACTCTGTCCCAATATATATGCTGTTTAAGGTAAAATACAAAAATTAATTTTTTTTTTTAAAATAAAATAAAATATCATAATATAAATATAATTTAACAAGAATTGCAAAATATAATTATTTACACAATAATCAATAAAATAAAAAGTGCATTGAAATTTTTTTTGTTTATATTTTAAAATAATAATTTTTTCTATAATTTCTTATATATTGGAACTGAGTAAGTATTATATATCGATTCATTAAATATACCTACAAATATTAATAACGACATGAATATATACAGCTTAGAACATTTTTTTATGACAACTCAATATGTGAATAAACTTATTGTGAATGTATACATTGCAATTATTATTTCAAATTATTTTCTGATATGTATCTATATCTAGAAAAATTAAATCCAAAAACTGAAACTTTGGTGTGTCCGTGTGTTAAAAAATTGTCATTTCTTCATAATTTGTGTTAATTATAAAATCTCGCTTGCTGAGATTTTTCAAGTTTCTATTTTTCGAAAAAGAATCACATCACCTTTTCATTATATTCCATAAACAAAACAAGGTAATCAATTTTTAAATTTGATGTTAACCACAAAAAACGGTATATTATCTGATTATTATAATTACAAACCAGAGAAAGTCAAATACGTTTTCCAAGTGAGAAGGGCCCATAAAATATAATCAAAGAAACCATTGATGGACACCAAATCATAATCAACGGTGGAAAATAACAAAAATTAAAAGGGGTAAATAAAAAAAAACAATATTAGTAATAGTCTGGTACGGGACCCACATAAAACCAAAACGGTGAAGCATTTCGTCGTTTTAACTCGTATAAAACGGGAGACGTATCACCTTTGCAACAAAAGCTCGCTTCACCCACTTTTTTTTTTCTCTCTGTGTGTGATCGAGTGCTAAAACGACAGAGAGAGACGCCGTTTTGGATTCTGTGTGAAGAAGAGAAGGTGAGGAGGGAGAAGCGAGATGTCAGGTCTCGAAGATATCAAGAACGAGACTGTTGATCTGGTATTATTTTCATTTCTTATCTTCTGGGTTTAAAATCAGTTGATATCACTGTTTTTGGTGCTGGTCTTGAATCATGCCCACAAAGTGTTCGATGATTTGCTTGAGTGAGGAAATAGATCTGTTTCGTTTCTCTTTGCATGATTGTTTTGGTTTTCTGCTTAAAATCTCTGTTTCAGTGATTTCAGTTTTCCGATGATTATATTTCTATGATCGGATACTGACCTAAAATCTCAGATTTTCCTCAGAGAAAAATTAATTGGGGTTTTTCAATGATATTTTTTCTCCTTATTTCCCGATTATTTTATACGCTATTTTTTTTTTCTTGGATTCGATAATCATTTTGTAAAAATAAACCGAGGATTTTCAGGGAAATTGAATTAGTAAAGATATAAACTCTTTATTCAAGGCCACCTGTCTGGCTAAATATTTGTAGCATCCGTTCACAGTTTAATTTTTTTTAATAAAATAAAGTGTTACAAAAAAAAACTCTTTATTCAAGATTTATAACACGACTTTAAATTAGGGTAAAGAAATAAAACTCGTCCTTACAACTTTTTAGGAATTAGCCAAAAACAGTTCGTATTACTGTTCATCAGAAAAAAGTAGATCTACGCAAAACTATACACATGTGAAACAATTAAAAAGAAAAAGATAAGAAAATGAGAGCGTCTTTTAGTGGTGGAGCTAAGAAGCGACGTCTTAATAAAAGTCTTTTTCCAAAATATTAATTAAGAAATGGATACCTAAAAAGAAAAGTTGAATTTGCTTGTCTTCTTTATTTTTTCTTTTTCGCTTTACAGAAAAAAAATAATCTTATTTTTTGCTGTTGCATTTCTTAATACTCTATCTTCCACCATAAAAATACAAGGAAGAGTTTTAATTATAAAGGAATAGAAATTTCTTTGCTTTTTGTTTAGAAATGATGTACCTTTCCGTAGTACCTTTTTTTTTGTTTGAAACTTGTCTTTTAGCAAAACATTATATAACCGACGCAACATGTGAATTTTTTTTTGTTCTTGATGGTTTTATGACCGAAATACCCTTAACCGGACCTTGGCTTTCACGCCGGAAAGTAGCCACCTTTCATGGAGGGAATCACGCAGCGCGTGTGTTACACGTCTCTAACACGTGCATTGTAGCTACTAGTGGTGGTGATGGTGGTCCCTGACTCCCCTGCCGCCTCCTCCACTGCCAGATTTTTATTTTTTTTTACCTTTCATTGTCACTAACTTGAGTCAACGCCACTCTTCCGGGTCGCCGATTTGTGTGAAACTAATAAAAAGTTTTTATCTTTTTTTTCCCCCTTTTGTTGTTTGAAGATGTTACACCATTCTTTTGTTTGAAGATGTTACACTAATAAAAAGCTTTTATCAATGTGTTTCTGATCGAGTTTTTCTTGGATTCTCAGGAAAAAATTCCGATCGAGGAAGTTTTCCAGCAGCTAAAATGTACAAGGGAAGGATTGACGACGCAGGAAGGGGAGGACAGGATTCAGATATTTGGCTTCAACAAGCTCGAAGAGAAGAAGGTTTTGAGCTTGACTAAGCCTTGTTGTATTTTGGTATTAAATCTTGTTGTAAATATCTGGGAACTCACTGAGGTTGATCTTTCATTAAAACTAAACAGGAGAGCAAAGTTCTGAAGTTTCTGGGGTTCATGTGGAATCCGCTTTCATGGGTTATGGAAGCTGCGGCTATCATGGCCATTGCTTTGGCCAATGGTGATGGTAGACCTCCGGATTGGCAAGATTTTGTGGGTATCATCTGCCTGCTTGTTATCAACTCCACAATCAGTTTCATTGAAGAAAACAATGCCGGAAATGCCGCAGCTGCTCTCATGGCTGGTCTTGCCCCTAAAACCAAGGTAATGTGTTGCAGGATCCTGTGAAGTTTCATTATTGTACAAGATGTTTCGAAACTTCTTTAGAGCTCAACCTGTTTTTGTTTGTTTGTTTTCTTGCTGTGATGTTTCCGGTTTTCAGGTTCTTAGGGATGGAAAATGGAGTGAACAAGAAGCTGCTATTCTTGTCCCAGGTGATATTGTTAGCATTAAACTTGGAGACATTATACCAGCCGATGCCCGTCTTCTTGAAGGTGATCCTTTAAAGGTTGATCAATCTGCCCTGACTGGAGAGTCTCTTCCTGTGACCAAGCACCCGGGTCAAGAAGTTTTCTCTGGTTCAACTTGTAAACAAGGAGAAATCGAAGCGGTTGTTATAGCCACAGGAGTTCACACCTTCTTCGGTAAAGCTGCTCACCTTGTGGACAGCACTAACCAAGTTGGGCACTTCCAGAAAGTTCTTACATCCATTGGAAACTTCTGTATCTGTTCAATTGCTATTGGTATTGTGATTGAAATAATCGTCATGTACCCTATTCAAAGACGAAAATACAGAGACGGAATTGACAATCTCTTGGTCCTCTTGATCGGTGGTATCCCCATTGCTATGCCAACGGTCTTGTCCGTGACTATGGCTATCGGCTCTCACAGGTTGTCTCAGCAAGGTGCCATCACCAAACGTATGACTGCCATTGAAGAAATGGCTGGAATGGATGTTCTGTGCAGTGACAAAACCGGGACACTGACCCTCAATAAATTGAGTGTGGATAAGAACTTGGTTGAGGTTTTCTGCAAGGGCGTGGAGAAAGATCAAGTCCTATTATTTGCAGCTATGGCTTCAAGGGTTGAGAACCAGGATGCTATTGACGCAGCTATGGTTGGAATGCTTGCTGATCCAAAGGAGGTAAAACTCTTTTCGGTTTGAATTACTTTTGTAGTAAAGTGAGCATTCGAGAAAACAAGTTCTTATGTTTCACTTGGATTCTCGTAGGCCCGAGCTGGAATCAGGGAAGTTCATTTCCTTCCATTCAACCCTGTGGACAAGAGAACTGCTTTGACTTACATCGACGCGGATGGTAACTGGCACAGAGTCAGCAAAGGTGCTCCCGAGCAGGTGATCAATCTTCAACTTTCCCCTACTGATGTTTGTTTTTTCCTTTAGTCAGTGTACTAATTCAAATCTATTCTCCCACACAGATCCTCGACCTTGCCAATGCTAGGCCTGACCTTAGGAAGAAGGTACTTTCTTGTATTGACAAGTACGCTGAACGCGGTCTTAGGTCATTGGCAGTTGCTCGTCAGGTACTTCTTTACCAGTGGTCTTATATTTTTAGACTTCTTTAGCCTTTAGTTTTGCATGGAAACAAATGTTAAACCCTTAATTCCTTTTTAGGTGGTCCCCGAGAAAACAAAAGAAAGCGCAGGTGGCCCATGGGAATTTGTTGGCTTGTTGCCTCTTTTTGACCCTCCAAGACACGACAGTGCTGAAACCATTCGTAGAGCTTTGAATCTTGGTGTTAATGTTAAGATGATCACCGGTAAGTAATACTTATTCAGCAATGTTTTCATAAAATCCATGGCTATTTAGATGTTTCCCCCTAATTTGCTCTCTGACTATGTTGCCAGGTGATCAACTTGCTATTGGTAAGGAAACCGGTCGCAGGCTTGGAATGGGAACCAATATGTATCCATCTGCGGCTCTTCTCGGCACTGACAAGGACTCGAACATTGCATCCATTCCTGTTGAGGAGTTGATTGAGAAGGCTGATGGGTTTGCTGGAGTCTTTCCAGGTTATAACTTGCTTTCAACCCTAAACCCTGTCATATGTTCACTAGAAAAGTTTTGTTAATCAGCTTGCTTCTTATTGCAGAGCACAAATATGAAATTGTGAAAAAGCTTCAAGAAAGAAAGCACATTGTTGGAATGACTGGTGATGGTGTCAACGATGCTCCTGCTTTGAAGAAAGCTGACATTGGTATTGCTGTGGCCGATGCTACAGATGCTGCTCGTGGTGCTTCAGATATCGTTCTCACCGAACCTGGATTGAGTGTTATCATTAGTGCAGTGCTTACCAGCAGAGCTATTTTCCAGAGAATGAAGAACTATACCGTGCGCATTCTCTTAATTTTATTCTTATATATCATGCCCACTTGTGTTCGTGTGCACCGGAGACTAATAATTATTTTTTTCCTGCTTGTCACAGATTTATGCAGTCTCAATCACAATCCGTATTGTGGTAAGTAGACACCTTCGTATATATATATATATATATCTATGACTTGTTTAGCATAATTTTTCTTTTTCTGTGAACTGATCACATTGCGTTGTAACTTTTGCAGTTTGGTTTCATGCTTATTGCTCTGATATGGGAATTTGACTTCTCAGCGTTCATGGTTCTGATTATTGCCATCCTTAATGACGGTGAGCAAATGACTTACTTTTCTATATAGCCTCCTAACACTCAATCATCTATATCTTATAATGTTAATATGTGTTGCTATATTCTAGGTACTATCATGACAATCTCAAAGGACAGAGTGAAGCCATCTCCCACACCTGATAGCTGGAAGCTCAAAGAAATTTTCGCCACTGGAATTGTGCTGGGAGGCTACCAAGCAATTATGAGTGTTATTTTCTTCTGGGCTATTCACAAGACGGACTTTTTCTCGGTAATCATCATATCAGTTTGGTGCTTCAGGGATTATATATTGCCAGGCCTTATGCTCAGAGTCTTAAATTTTTTTATCACCTTTGATTCGCAGGACAAGTTTGGTGTGAGGTCAATCAGGGACAATAACGATGAACTAATGGGTGCTGTTTATCTACAAGTTAGTATAATCAGTCAAGCGCTTATCTTCGTCACGAGGTCAAGGAGTTGGTCGTTCGTTGAACGTCCTGGGGCGCTTCTAATGGTTGCATTCGTCATTGCACAACTGGTAAGGACATCAAATACACATATATTGTCAAGAAACCTGTTGAGATTTATTCACCACGCTTTCCTCCACAAATGCAGGTTGCAACTTTGATTGCAGTGTATGCGAACTGGACATTTGCGAAGGTGAAGGGTATCGGTTGGGGATGGGCTGGTGTGATATGGCTTTACAGTATTGTAACATACTTCCCACAAGACCTTTTGAAGTTTGCCATTCGATACATCTTGAGTGGAAAGGCTTGGGTCAGCTTGTTTGACAACAGGGTACGCGCAATGCAACGCAACTAACACTCTCTCTGACCTCATTTTTTTAACATCCTGATGGTAAATCTTATGCTAATTTCGTCTGCTGTTACGTTAATAGACCGCTTTCACGACCAAGAAAGATTACGGTATTGGAGAAAGAGAAGCTCAATGGGCACAAGCTCAGAGGACATTGCACGGTCTGCAGCCAAAAGAGGACGTTAACATCTTCCCAGAGAAAGGAAGTTACAGAGAGCTGTCCGAGATCGCCGAGCAAGCCAAGAGAAGGGCCGAGATAGCTAGGTAAGTGCTCTGATTTGTAAATTTAATTAAACCGCCGAAACTGGAATTTTGATTGATTCTATTGGTGACATGCTTTGAACTTATGTTGTGACAGGCTTAGGGAGCTTCACACACTGAAGGGACATGTGGAATCAGTCGCGAAGCTAAAGGGCTTGGACATTGATACAGCAGGACATCACTACACTGTGTAGATGCAGTTGCTCAACACAAACATTGCCAAAACACCAACCAATCATGACTCCTCTTTTGTTTTGCCTTCGAAATTCTCTCTTTTAAGATCATTACTGTAGAGGGAAGAGAACTTTGTGTATTGTCATAACTCTTCCAAAAACTCTTTTTTTTTTTTTTTTAATTGTTAGTCATTGTTCCTACACTTGTACTCAAGCTTTGCAAAATTTGCATTTGAAGAAACAAGGCTTTTGCCTTGGTGTTTTGGCACTTTGGCTCCACATCTCTCGTTTTCTTTCTTGTGTGTTTGATGAATTTTATCTGGAATATAATATTTCAGTCACATCTATTAAGTCAACTTTGTTACATGATCAAACCAAATAGTAAGAAAAAGGCACAAGTTTTTTGAATCTCTGTTACGATTTTCTGTTTAGACTATCAAGAACAAACGCTACTAATTAACAAGCTTTTCTTCTTCTCTGAAGCGTCTCATCTCTAGAGTCCCTTGGATCAGTATCGGTGATACCCCGAGGCCAATGGAGGTGAAGAAGCTGATAGAGAACCTTGTGTTCTTAGGGTGGTCCTTTGGGAAAATTGACTCCAAGTTCTTCTCCATGGTTGGATCCTGAAGCTTTTCATTCAAAGCCCTAATTCCCAACTGCTCGATCAGAGAGTTCTTGGAAAAGAATCTTGACGAAGATGAGGAAGAAGTTGTGTCTTCCACTGTTAATCGCACATAGGCAAAGGCATGCCAGGGAAGAGCATCAGTGGCAAGAAGATGCGCAAAGAACATGGCCACATTCCTCAGCTTATTGGTGTCGAGACGGTGAACAGCGTATTGCTGCACAGCAAAGAGGTTCTCGAAACATTCTCTGTAAGTTTTGCTTTGAAGGCAGAACCTGTGTGCCAAGTGACCATAGAAGGAGGATAAGTTCTCTCCTCGGTGCAACATCCGAGGATCATAACGCATAGCTCCATCTCCTGACCTGCTTCGAGTCTGATTTGTACAAGTTTATGCCCTGCTTCCGACTTGACATTATTGTTAGATAAATTGTCTTCCTGAGGTTGACAAGATCAGTTCCTGTATGATCTTGTATGACGGTCCCTTCTTCTTCTTCTTCTTCTTCTTTTTCTTGTTCGTTTGTATCTTCCTTTTGAGTTGCTCGTACTTGCTCTCGTTCTGGTGGAACTCAAGGTCGGGCTTGCAGACGTCGAGGCAAGTCTCGGGATCGATTTCATCGAAGAGAGATATCTCAAGCGTCTCTTGCTCAGAATCATCCGCAAGAATATCTAACTGAGGACGAATCGCTGGATCAAAGACTCAATCAAACATTGAGATCTGTACTCCAAATCAGGACCTTGAGAGCTCTGGACCATCTGATCATAGATACACAGGTCCACGTTAGTGTATCCATCTTAGTGTTGAGAGCTCTGGACCACTTGATCTCACTGAGGAAAGCAAATGGGGAAACAAGGTTTGTCATAAAATATTAATGCGCCATGCGGTCTAATGAACAACATTTTAAATATTGCAGACTTACTTTGATGCGCCAGAAAGTCAGAAAGGTTTAATGGAATGAGGAAAGAGATTTTTTTTTTTTTTTTTTTTTTTTTTTTTTTGGGTTTTATTGCGGAAAGATTTGATTTGAGCGAACTGATCATTGATGACGTGCATCTCACGGCTAGTCTTAAATGTTCTGGCACTAAGAAGATTGCCGCGGTGGAATTCACTAGTTTTGGAAACCCTAATGGTACTTGTGGAAACTTCACCCTTGGATGATTGGGGCTCTGATTGTCAATTTGAATTCACTAGTTTAATTTATTCTTAACAGCAAAAGTCCTTAACAATCAGTACCTTGGATCTTGCAATGCTCCCGTCTCTAAGCAAGTCGTCGAGAAGGTAAAGAAAAAACTTGGCTTGCTTTTGCACAAAACCCTTTTTTTATTTGGTCGTCTTTTTCATTTTTGTTCTTTTATTATTTATTTTGTCCTCATTTTTTTGATATATTTATCTTTTCTTTTTTTTTTTTTTTCTCTCTCTCTCTAGGAAACCGTAATGTAAAATTCCATATGTAGCAAATATGAAATATGGCAATTGTGGTAAATGCCTTTTTTTTGGGAGTAACTGGAATAATTTCCTTTTCTTATTATATATGATATTGTTTCGTATTAAGGAAAAAAAAGTTGTATATAAATACAAGAGCGTTGTTCCTGAATAATAAAATCTTATAAGTAAAAATCCAGAGCGTTCCTGAGTTTATGGCGGCGAAGGTGGCGGACCCTGGCCGTGGAGGTGGGAGGAGAGTGGACAAATTGGTGTTGGAGACGAGCGAAGGGGTCGAGGCCATCGGGAGTTTCGATGAGATGGGGATTGACGAGAATGTTCTTCGCGGTATCTACTCGTACGGCTACGAGAGGCCCTCCGCGATTCAGCAGAGGGCGATTATGCCGATTCTCCAAGGGCGCGATGTTATTGCTCAAGCTCAATCCGGAACGGGAAAGACCTCTATGATCGCCTTATCCGTCTGCCAAGTCGTTGACACTGGGCGTAGAGAGTATGTTGTCTGATTTACATTGTTTTATTTATGTCAATTTAGTGTAGAATAGATAGTCGGTTGTGACCAATAGTAGTAGGTTATCTCTTGATGCTTTTCTAATTTTGCCTTGTTTCTTACGATTGCAGAGTTCAGGCCTTGATATTGTCCCCAACAAGAGAGCTGGCTTCACAGACCGGGAAGACGATACAAGCTATCGGGTTTCACGCCAACATTCAAGCACATGCATGCATCGGTGGGAAGAGCCTTGGAGAAGACATGAGGAAGCTGGAGCACGGCGTCCATGTTGTGTCTGGGACACCTGGTCGTGTCTTTGACATGATAAAGAGGACAAGTCTACGCACCAGAGCTGTTAAACTCCTTATTCTTGATGAATCAGATGAAATGCTGGGCAGGGGGTTCAAGGACCAAATCTATCAAGTTTACAGATGCCTTCCACCCGACCTTCAGGTCTGCTTGGTCTCCGCCACTCTTCCTCGCGAGCTTTTGGAGATGACAACCAAGTTTATGACGGAACCAGTGAAGATACTTGTGAAGCGTGACGAGCTGACTCTTGAACCAATTAAACAGTTTTTTTGTTGCTGTGGACAAGGAGGAGTGGAAGTTTGATACACTTTGTGATCTTTACGACACACTTACTATCACTCAGGCTGTCATCTTCTGCAACACGAAACGAAAGGTGGATTCGCTTTGTGAGAAATTGAGGAGCAACAACTTCACCGTCTCATCCATGCACGGGGACATGCCCCACAAGGAAAGAGACGAGATCATGAATCAGTTTCGGTCAGGCGACAGCCGCGTTCTGGTCACAACGGACCTATGGGCACGTGGGATCGACGTGCAGCAAGTTTCTCTCGTCGTCAATTATGATCTCCCCAACACCCGTGAGCTCTACATCCATCGTATTGGACGCTCTGGTCGATTCGGGCGTAAAGGTGTTGCCATCAACTTTGTTACAAGCGACGATATCAACATTCTCGGGGACATTGAGCAATACTACAGTACCCAGATTGACGAGATGCCAGTAAATGTTGCTGATCTTTTCTAACTTGCTCTCCTGCCTCTGATTCTTCTTTTTTTCTCTTTTCCTTTTTTTTTTTTTGGTGATCAATATTTAAAACATATTGTTTAATTTTATTCTAAAATTAAAACATTGATATATTTTCTTATTGTACAAAGGATCATGGTGATATTTATATTGCGACATACATTGACATTGTAGTGGGGTTTGGATAAGTAAATAATGACTTCAAGGCACGTGGAAAGATATGGATGATGACTTCAAATCATTTCACTTGCTCACTTGGAATCTGATAGAAACATCTATTATGTCTTTTTTTTTTTTCTAAGCCTTGAGAAGAAATGCCCTTTCTTATTAGCATTCACGGAAAAGTTATTATTAGTTTTTATTTTACTCGTGGAGTGGAATTCACAGAAAAGTGGCTCACAAACATACAATGTAGACAATTTAATCACGCAAAGTCAGTCGGCGGTAAATTACTAAAATATCAAATTTGTGTTTTTTTTTGTTCTACTCTGAAATAATAACTAAAAACGAATTGAAGAAGACAAAACAAAGGATTTGGGCAACACATGCTGTTTTTGGATGTATCACAACCAACAACAACTTCAAATTAAAATGTATAAACATGAACAAATAAAATATATAGATTCTCATTAATCTCCGGCCCACACTTCACATATTTAACTTGATTGACTATATAAGTCGGGCATAAAATATATATCAAAAAGAGAGCTTCTAAATTTCAAATTTAACCAAATTGAATTTCTAGATTCTGCCTTTTGATTATATCTTAATTCCTTATCATATTCTAAAGAAAAAATATTACCCTATCAACGTTATGAAAATATATACGTATGTTCGTTTCTTAAAAACTAATTAAAGGAAAAAAGAGAAGTAAGAAAAACATATGTTAATTTTTTATTTTTTTAAATAAACTATGCTCTCCGTAATCAGAAGTAAGAAAAAAGCCCATATTAATAGAAGTTCACTCTCTTGAAGATTAAGATAATGAAAACAGCTAACTTTCTTTCTTTGATTTAAGGATAACGCATGTGAAACAATTAATTATCTTGAACAAGAGATTTTAAAACAATCATCTGCAACTCAAGACATACAATGTAGCTTCCAATCTCACTCAACATCTCATCCATGTTCATCTCTTCTCCACCTGGCAAAAGCTTTTGCAATTCCTTCAATTTCTTCTTGATCTCTCCTCCTTCTTCTTCACCGTCTTGTTTATAGTTAGATCTTTCTAGAATCTTGGATGATTCACTAGAATCTTCATGAACGGACGATAATAGCTTGTGTTGCAAGAAACGGCTCCACGCGAATTCTTGAGCAGACAAAGCCAAAGCCATGTCTACTTCATGTTTCACGGTTTGTTCGAAACTTTTGTGGTTGACTTGTAAAGAGTGTTTGTTTATGTTGATCTTCTTGAGAGCTGGAACCAAGTGACTCGCGTATCTTCTCGCGAAGACAGCATTAGGGTTCTTGTTTGGTTGGAGAGAAAAGACTCGTTGTCTCTTGTTCATAGTTTGCCTCTCCATATGATAATTTGTTTGCTTCGTAGGAACTTTACAAAGGAAATACTTATATATAGCCAAAAACTCACAAGAGAGAGAGAGAGATCCTACGATTGTGTATAATGATGTGGGGGACGGAGTAATGCAATAGGTAGAGTTACTACATCATGCATGTGATATTTGACACAATCACACTTTATGAAGATATTACTTTGAATATAAATGAGTTAATATATTTGAGAATTATACTGGTCTGTTAAATAATTGATTTATTTTTTAAAGTTCAAGATGATTTAGACTGATGATATTTTATCATGGTCAATCACGTACTCTAGTAGTAACAACTAACAAGTGTATTTTACCATAATTCTTTATCATACCAAAAAAACAAAAAAACAAAAAAAAACAAAAAAACTAACAAGTGAAACTCTCATATAATTTTCGAAACGATGAGATAAATCACGATATGAACTAGACACGTTTTCCTTTCGTCACTTCATATTTTACATGACGGTTGCAAATCTTTAAAGACAAACTTTAATTAATAACCAAGTTTGGAGAAAATATGTAAATATATTATGGTATAGGCCTTCAGAAATTTTTTTAAATTAATTAAAAATGTTCATCAGAATTACAGAAGCTTATGAATGTAAGAAAAAAAAATGGTACATAGTTTAAACTTTAAACGAACACCAACTACCACCGGCACAGGATCATAGAAGTTAATTGAAAGACAATGAAAATAGAGAGAGGAAAAGAACAATAAGAAGAAAGTGTATAATGGGCGAAGGAAAAAAAAAACACATGGAGTCACATGGAAGAGCTCTAAATTTGGATGCATCATACCTACCCTAAAAGAGAGGAGGATTGAGTTTCTTCTTTACCATGTGGCTTCATTGCCAGAATATGAAGACATCAACACTCAAAACCCCACCTCCTATTAATACCTTCACATGTCTCTCTCTCTCTCTCTCTACACACACACATCCACACATACTTGTATAGTTGTATACTGTATGATTCTATGTATGCATGCATGTGTGCATGTGTTTGTGTGTCGTCCTTGATTTTACTCATTTGTTATCTCTTTGTCCTTTACCTCTACTTTACCTCCCCCCTCATCCGTTACATCCCTTTTGATCATTCTCTCTGGATTACTTGTGTGACTTTGATATTATTGATTTTCACAGTGCACCTACATCACTTTTTGTGCAATTTAAAAGACAACAAACTAGATTAAACTTAAGAGTTTATATTACAATGTTACAAATTTACTGTTTTATGTTGGTAGATACCCTTTTCCAACACAAATAGTTAACTAGATTCCGCTTCATAACCAATCCGGTTGGCGAGTGATCGTAACAATTAAAAAGAATTGGTTTTCGTTGGAAACTAATTAACTGGTATGATTTGTTTTCTTTTCAAAATATGTTGACGTATTTCAAATTTTCAATATATAAAAAGTTGTGAACCACACTCTTGAACCGCGCCGGGCCCGCCCTAATTTGTGGTGGTTTAAGGTAATTCACTAAGTATGGCAAAAATGTATTCAGCATACCGCACATGAACCACATTGCATATGGGTTGTTTAGTACGTGAATAGTGACAACGCACGTCTCACATTTTTTTCCGCAATGCACCCCATTTTTACAGCTCACAATACACAACAAGAAAGTTAAGGCCTAAGGGGTTAGTAATTGATAATTTCTTATTGTCCAATTTTAAGTTTGAATCACGCTATGAGATTATGAATGGGGTTTAAGTTTAAACCCTCTATATCTAAGAGTCACTTAAAGTTCAAATCGAGTTTGACCAATCTTAATTGTTTTTTAGATATGTTAAGAGATTTCTATCAAACTGTGTAACTCTCTCCGTACATTCTTCTAAACAAATACACATAAAATATCATCTGACAAAAATCTAATTGCGCACATTAAATCATAATTTATAACCAATGAAACCATTTTGTTGGTTTGAATGATGAGAGTACAACGCTGTCTGAAAATTTGTACAAGTTTTCATTGTATCCACATGATATGATTTAGGGGTTTAATTATACTCTTTTTACAATTTTATTACTGAATGATACTAGTAGGATTTGATAAAATGTAATCTAGAGAAAAAGGGGCCCAAAGATATGGTTCTGGATTGGGGAGGAGCATGTGGATTGAATAAGTGCTTTGTTTGTATTCTTAATTTGGATGCATTTCCACAAATGCCACCACGTGCATTCCTCATTTATTTCTCTGTATACCATATTTCGTTAAATATAAAACAGAAAGACACTTTCATTTGTATGTATATCTAAATTCTAAATATATATTTCTCTGAAGAAATGTCTCTATAAGAATTCTAACTACCAAACAGAAAGACGACATTCTTTATTTGTATATGTATTTTTCATAAACACTAAGAATTATCTGATCTTTTTCATATATACTAAAAAATATTGAAGATATATTACTAAAAAATAACGATAAACAATAGCAAAAAGTAATATAAAACTAAAAAAGATAATAATATATATATAACTAGGCAATTTTACATTATTAGTACTGATCATATCAAAATTTGTACTTTAATTTTGTGTTTCAAAACATATCATAGTAATTAAATAAAAATTATGGATATAAGTTCTGTTATGTTCTGTCCTGTCTCGTTCATTTTCATCTTGTCTGTTCTGTCTCGTTTATTTCCATCATGTCCTTCTCGTTCTCTCCTATTTCTTTTCGTCTCTTCCCGTCCTGTCACGTCTTGTTTCATTTTTTCTCATCCCGTTTCGTCCCATCCTGTCTCGTTTCATCCCATTTTATCCCGTCCCGTTCATTCTCTTTTTGTTATGTTCCTTCCCATCCTCTCTCATTAGTTCTTGTTTCTTCTCATCACGTTCTTTTCCGTCCCGTTTCTTCCCATCCTGTCCTATCCTGTTTCTTCCTTTTTTGTTATGTTTCTTCTCGTCCTATCTCATTACTTATTGTTTATTTTCATCATGTTCTTTCCCATCCAATTTTTTCCCATCCCGTCCCATCCTGTTTCTTTCTATCATGTTTCATCCCGTCTCGTTCCATAAATATTATAAAACTATATAATTAAATTTGACAAAACTAAAAAAACCGTTAAATTTTATTTTTTGTAGATCAATACATAAGATTTATTTTAGATAATGTTTTTCAAATTCTTGTTAAAATTAATATATTAATAGATGATAATTATTATGATAATTAAAGTATAATGATAGAGAATCAAGTATGTCAATTATTATGTCTTGAATATTATGTTGCTTGTTCATTTTATTTTACCCATTTGATGTAAATAAATACTTTGATAAACTTTTATAAATAGAAATTTAAAAATTAAATTATGAAATTATAGTTTTTTAAGATGAATATATAAGTTATATGTTATAAAACAAAATGACTTTTCAAATTCTAGTCAAACCTGTTAGATTCATGTATGATATTTATTACAAAAATTAAAGTTTAATAATAAAAATAGAATACAATAATAAATAACTTTGAATATAATAAATAATATGATTATGTGTCAAATTTCTAGAGCTTCTAATTGCTAAGGTGGCAGCCTAAAAAGAGAGTTTGCTTAACTTTATATATAGATTAACTAAAAAGAAGGGAAAAGGACAGGGAACACGTAGTGAAACAGAGTGGCCAGATTTCCTCGCTTTTGGTTAGAATTGCAACCACGAGTCTCATACTCCTTCACATCTTCATGCTTTTTCCTCTTTTTATTTTTGATAATTGAAGTAATATAATAAGGAACTCGAAATTTCCGTTGCAAATTAATTGAGAACACTAACAATTGAAAAACGTTTTCTCTTTCACCAAGTCTAATAAATTTGCAATTGCAAGTAGGTTTAAAAAGCTTATGTACAAACGGATCACACAGTAGTAGTTTTAGCTCAGCTAACATTCTCATTATCTTCATTTCAGTTTTTTTTTTCCCCCTAAATATAGTAGAAGTAAATTCCAAATCCTTACAAGGAAAGTAAATGATAGTTTGATATTGTTTTTTGAGTTCTATTGAAAAAAAGGCAACAGATAACTAAGTTAGACTCTTATTAGCGAAATCAGTTTTTGGAAAAGAAGCTGCATGTTCACTCATCACTGTAATATCGAGGAAATAAACAATAAGTACACGTTTGCTAAAGTTTTTTTTTTTTTTTTTTTTTTTTAAAAAAAATTTTTATTNAATCTTTATTGCATTAAAACTCCTACCGATTATCAAGCTCCCTAAAATCTGAAATTAGACACTTTCCCGAAAAATTGTAGCCTGCCTAATTTTTCTCATTGCCTCTTGCTCTAAATAGCCAAAAACAAATCACTGGTCAAATATCTACTCGGTTTATGTTATATATATATGTGTGTGTAAATCGAATCACAATCCTCATCAATCTCACAACAACAAATACAGACACACACAACAAGATGTCTACAAATTCTATCATATTGCCTTTTCTTCTCCTAATCATCTTTGTCTCATCATCTCAAGCAAGTCGTCAACTTTGGGATAGTGGATTCCATGAGTTTTTCTCCAAAAACGGGTTTCATGGGATGGCCGGGTTTCACAAAAATGGAGATTTCATGACTTCGACTCATACATGCTCGATGGAAGGACCTTGTAAGGGTAAGAAACTGACTTGTCCTGCGGAGTGCTACAAATCAACCAACGTTGAAAAGGAAGGTTATAAAAGCACCAGCAAGACAGGAGGTTGTTCAATGGACTGTACCTCGAAGTGTATCGCGACTTGTAATTAATTTGGAAGATACATATATTAATTACGTACATGTTCTTATGTTGTGTTATCTTATAGTCTATATATATGAATATGATTAAAACGGCATTTGTATTGGAGAGTTTGTTTCTCCGTTTGTACGGATACTGAAACTGTAGGTTTGTATCATTTTATATGTACATAATATGTTTATGGAATAAAATAAAATTTTGCGTTTCTCAAGGTTTGTGGGAGATTCTCTAACTCTTATGAACTGATTGAAAAGGTCAACAAGGTGATTTGGCACTTTATTTTATAGAAGTTGCATTTCATACGTCTATTCAAAGATGAACGTACGTCATTCATCAGATTTGCAAGTATTTTTACGTCATACAAGAAGTAAAAAGTCTCATAAACGTTAAGAGCCAAAGCCTTCATATTTTTTCATTTCCCATGCGTGTTATTTGATACTTAAAAAAATAACTGAAATTTATTATTTATATAGGTTCGTCTTGGAGACACAAAAAATTATATCCAAAATTATTTTGGTAACGGTTGTATAATTTTTAACACAATTCGGATTATCTTATCTCAATTTGTGTATTTCAATTCGTTCGTTATGATTATTGTGTAATGTGATTGCTATTTGCTTTTGTCTTGTTTATTCTGCTGTCAAAATATATCAGGTGAATATGACAACATAACTTTATATCGCATCAATTACTACTTCTGTCCTATATGTGTGACAAGACGAGCTTTATCTCTTCTCATGAACACAGATTAACTCTACCAAATTATATGACATACTTCATATTAATTAATAATTTAATGATACTGTTGGGTTGCGTTGACTGCGATGGTGGAATATGGATAACTTGTTTTTTTTTTTTTTTAAATGGCCAAAAATTTAAAGCCCATTACTCTTAGTAGCATTCCACTATCAGCAATTGTAAGTTGGCTAAAATTAAAGATTCTCATCCAAAAAAGAAAATCATAGTCTCCCTTGATTTACTAATTACCCCTTCCTTTTAAATAGCGTTTTAATGTTCTTCATAGAACTAATTTCAAATTTAAACTTAAACTACCGGCCTCTCACTTATATAGCTATATTTTAAAAAATCTTACTTCTTCTCTTCAATAAAATTTTCCTCTTTTTAGTTCTCTGTTTTTGATTTTTTTTTTTTTTCCAAAAAAATGTTTGAAGGTATATTGTCTAAGGCGTTTTGGTTTGTCGCTGGCACCGTGTTTGCAGCAGCTACGGTAGTTTACGGTCAACAAGCGCCGTGTTTCTTCATCTTCGGAGACTCAGTGTTCGACAGTGGCAACAATAATGACTTGCAATCCAAGGCAAAAGTCAATTTTCCACCTTACGGTATCGACTTTCCAAAAGGCCCGACCGGCCGGTTTAGCAATGGTCGCACTATCCCAGATCTTATCGGTTAGTCTATAACTCGACGTTTTCTTATCATCATCGATATATTATTTGAAAGTTCAGAAAAAAAAAATTTAGATAAATCACGAACAAAGGAAAGAAAAATAACAATTCAAATAAAACGTTACTTTTGAAACTATAACAATATTTGGTAAGCCATTTAGTTATTTTTTATCAAAAAAAAAAAACATTTAATTAATTACACTGGATCATCATCCAATATAACAACAATTTTTTTTTGACATGTTAACAAGTGTATTGCAATATCATTTAGTTAAACATTTCAAATATATACCCATGTTACAAAAAAACTATTTCAAATATATATTATATAAAATGTTAAATCAATAAAATTATTATTATTATTTTTTAATCTATGTGTGTATATAAAATCTTTTTCTCTTCAGGTGAACTATTGGGTTTTAAAGATTTTATTCCGCCATTCACCGGAGCATCACCGGAACAAGGGCACACAGGGTTAAACTACGCTTCTGGTGGAGGCGGACTTCGTGAAGAAACTAGCGAACACTTGGTTAGAAGTAATTAGAAGTAAATAATATTGATTCTTTAGTTAATTACGTATAACATTAGATAACATCAACAACAACAAAAATATTTTTCTAAACTTAACCTCTTTAAGCATTATGATATCTTGGGTATATCTTTCAGCGAAATATATAATATTGATTTATCGTGATATATAGGGTGATCGAATCAGTCTAAGAAACCAAGTACTAAATCACAAGAAGGCGATAAAGAAAGCGAAAGTGCCATCACAAAGACTGCAACAATGTCTCTACGCAATCAACATCGGAAGCAACGATTACATCAACAACTACTTCATGTCAGAACCCTACAACTCGAGTCGCCGCTTTAACCCTAATCAATATGCATATTCTCTCAACCTACTCTACCGTGCTCATTTGAAGGTACATAGGAACAATTTAGTTATGCTTCTGAAGCAATGCAACGTAGATTTGACATGATTATTCTTTGTTTGTATATCTTAATATATATAGTTTTCATATAGGTTTTTCTAAAAGTTTTGTTTTGTGTTTGGTAGAGTTTGCACCGTCTAGGAGCGAGGAAGGTAGCACTTTTCGGGATTACGCAGATCGGGTGCACACCAAAGATGATGTTGTCCCATGGTGGAGGTAAAGCTTGCGCAAAAGAAGTGAACGATGCAGTGAGAATTTTCAATAAGAACCTCGATGACCTTGTCAAGGATTTCAATAAGAAAGTCAAAGGTGTTAAGTACACCTTCGTTGATGTTTTCTGCGGTGGAGATCCCAAAGCATTCGGTGTTTTAGGTAAACTACATTGAACTAAACACTTGATATTATTGACGAAACACTTGAACTATATTGATACATAAATAGCATTGCCTTAAATGTGGAAAACATTTGTTAGTTTAACTTGTAGGATTCCTGAAATATTTTCTTATGGTTCGTATATTTGACAATGAAAATCCAACATAAATGCTAATATATTTTAAACGTAAAACCAAAAAAAAACTGAATTTACCTTGGCTCTCGTAATGTTGTAGGTTTTAAAGTTGGAGATAAGAGTTGTTGCCCAGTATCCTCAGCCCCAGGGGAGGAACTTTGCACACTGAACCAGCCGGTTTGTGCAAACCGGACTGAATATGTATTTTGGGATGATATTCACAGCACCGAGGCCGTAAATATGAAAGTGGCTAAAGGCTCGTTTGAAGGACTCCTAACAAGACCGTACAGCATCTCCCAACTTGTGAAGCAATAGAGGCTAGCTTGTACACAATGTACATACAAAGTTAACAAATGTTTTTACAAATTTTTGAGTAGATCTTTGAAAAGGAAAGTAAATATGTATATGCTCAGTAACAGTAAACTTCGTGAGGTTAATCCTCTCTGTTAGTCGAATTCAAATCAAAAGAAATATTATTTCGGTCAATAGGTCCATTAATTCGAACCCTATAGCTTACAATATATATAAGATCATCACTTTACCTAGATTCGAATTCAAGCACGGTATTTTTAAAAATGGTTTTAATGATCTACAACAATCAAACAGAAAACCTTTTATCATCTTCCAAATTTGAAAAAAACCAAAAAACCAAAAAACAACTCAAGAGAGGTCTTAAATTTTTTTTTTTTCATCCTAAATTTAGCGAAATGGAATATATATATAGTTCCCCACTTTAATAACAAACAAAAACATCAAGAAGAAACATCAACAATAATATCCCGATAAGTTTTTAAAATATGAAAACATGGGTGATATGCTTGCTAGTGATTTGTGCCGCCGTGGTTGTGGAACCAGCGGAGGGTCGTAACATAGATTACGGTGTGTTTAACCCATGCTACGGTCCTAACCCTCCTCCTGGATGCATTCCACCAGGCTCCCAACGAAAGAACCGTGCCCCCATCAACGAGTATATCCCTAGCTGTTCTAAAATTGACCGATGCCGCCGAATTTAATCATTATTATTTATTTATTTATTTTAAGTAAGAAAAAGAGTTTGATCAATATCTATTGTTTGTTTTGTATTTCTAAAATTGTTTTTGGTTTTAATGATTTTGATAAGAAAGAAAAAAATGAAATCCAAATTTTGTATTGTTATTTCCTATCCACTGTTAAAAAAAAGAAGCAAAAAGAAGGAAATTACTTGATTTAATTTGTCTTCTTCAAACAATTGTGATGACATAAAGATGTGGCAGTGATTAAGGACAATGCGGTGACGATGACGGTTGGGTTTTCATAATTTTTAAAACATGTCCAGTTTCATTTGTATTGCTATAAATGTATGAAGTTGCCGGAGATTGTGTAAGATCGATGAGATCAAGAAAAATCTGAAATATAGCTTACAAAATTATCTTTATTTATGAAAGTATTATTTTCATTTAGTTATAGAGAACTTAGGTTGATTATATATATATATATATATATATATATATATCTCCTTATATTAGTTCAATAATAGTTCTTTCTAAACCCATTCATACTTTTATGGAATTGCAAATCTCACACGCTTGCAAACGAATTTGAACTTGATGCCGTGAAATAGAGTCTACAAAATGACGAAAACAAAGAAACACAAAAACATAATTAGCGAGTTTAGATACTGTTAAAGCTAACCTAATCTCGGGTACATTCATGCTCATCAATCCAAATATCCAATATGGGTTTTGATCAAGATTATTTCTCTTAATCGTTTAAACTTGTAAAGTTGTAAATGAATAAACTTTCTCTATTACAAAAAAAATAAAAATAGCAAGTAACAACTTCAACTTCTAACTTTCATTCTTCAGCTGAGATGCTATTTTGCCTTCACGTCTTAACCATTATCTAGCGTTTGTGTTTGTTGCTGAGTCGCATCAGCTTCAACAGTTCATATGGAAAAGACAATGTAACAAATCCCTAGTTTTATGGGATTCACGACGTATGTAAACTTAAAACAAATAAACAAACTACAGCTGATTGTAGAAGTTATCAAAATAATTAACTAACATGGCCAAATGGTGAAATCGGCCAATGCGTCGACTTTACACTCTAAATCATTTTGTCTGTTAATAAGATATGATCTCTACTTAATTATTACTATTAAATTAAATGAAACACCACGAAGAGAAATATATATATATATCAGACTCAAAACTTGGAACAGTTATTAAAATATTCTTGATAAACACCATGAGGGTGCTCTATTCCTGTCAAGATGACTTGTATTTTTCCCATTACAAGTTTACAACTCATGTACAAGTTGACTATTGAAGATCTTTCCAATAAAAACATATAATGACTCAGATACAAATTGACTATTAAAGAATAAAGATCTTTCAAAAATAAAAGAATTAATATCCCTTGATTACTCATTATCTTTTTTTTTTTTACATCAATTACTCATTATCTTTTCTGTTGAATTGGCTTGAAATAGAATTTTATTTCTGTCTTGTCTTTCTCTATGTATGCTTATATATAGACTTTTTCTTCTTTTCTTCAACGTCACCATTTGCAGATTCTCTTGATTTGATCTCCAAAATATGGCCGAGGGAATGTTCAAGGCATTGTTGTGGGGTTTTGCGGCCACGGTGTTTGCAATGGCCGAGGCAGCTCGTGGACAGCGAGTGCCTTGCTATTTCGTTTTCGGAGACTCAGTCTTCGACAACGGTAACAACAATGCCTTGAACACCTCGGCCAAAGTTAACTATTCACCTTACGGTATTGATTTTGCTAGAGGTCCTACCGGACGGTTCAGCAATGGTCGTAATATTCCCGACTTTATCGGTTAGTCCCAAGCTTGGTTTATCATGCTTGTCAATATATTTCCGATGAAATTGCTACTATAAACTACCAAAAAGCAACAGTGTTGTTTTAAAACAAATAGTAGCATAAGATTTGATTTTCCTAACTTGAAGTTTAGAAATTAGGTTTCTTTTATTTTTGAATAAGACAATTAGAACTAATACTCACTAATTGTTATATGCAAATGATTCTTTAGAATAATGGATTACTAAGAAAAAATTAAAAGAAACATTATAAGTAATGTTATGTAGAATAGTAGTCAAATGCAAATTAAGAGACTATTTTAGGACATACATACTTTTTTTTTTTTACTAACTTTTTATACGTATTATTAATTTATTCAAGACTCTATTTTCTAAGGAAATAGAAAAACAAAACTAGTGAATGATATATAGTGAGTATCCTTCATAACTAAATATATATGTTTTCTTCTGTTACATGAGTTTGAATGGTTTATTTTTCAGCTGAATTATTGAGATTTAGTGATTACATTCCACCGTTCACGGGAGCATCGCCAGACAAAGCTCACACCGGAATAAACTACGCTTCTGGTGGCGGCGGAATTCGCAAAGACACCAGCCAACATTTGGTAAGAACGGGACAAACGTGAGAGAAAGAGAGATTAAATTAACCTATCTTCATTCTTTTTCCTCGGGTTGACTAAATTTTCTAAACGTACTATACTATTTTCAAATTAAAATGGTTCTTAAAACGTGCTGTGGTCATTGTTTCTCATTTATTAGCCATAATGTTTTGTTTATACAAAACTAAATACTGTAATGCAAATCTATATGAAATATAAGAAAGAAAACATTTGTATATCATACAAATTAATATATTAAGTGCATGAATATAACAATCCACGAGTTTTTTCTCCAGGAAAGATAACCAATCATGTGATTGTCTGATTGCTTATCTCAGATAGGCCTTAATTCATTGGATTTCAATTCAAAATTCTTTGGCTCTAAATAGACAGCATGAATCACAAGGAATGAACTTTAAAGTATTATATATAAGGTTTAGGTGACTAAAACGAAACTTAACTAGTTTTCTTTCAAGGGAACTAATCATTTGACTTTAATTGATTTACTTCTTCTTTTTTGAACGTAGCTAGAACCGACTCGTTTATTTAGTACTGCTTCCATTTAAAAGACTAAAACCAACTACTTATGATATTTTTGGTGATAGGGTGACAGAATCAGTTTTCATCAACAAATATACAATCACTGGACGATGATTAGGACCGCGAATGTGCCACCGGAGAAGCTGAAGAAATGTCTATACACAATTAATATTGGAAGCAATGATTATCTCAACAACTATTTCATGCCAGCTCCCTACATTACCAATCGCAAGTACACTTACGATCAATATGCTGATTCCCTCATTAGTGGTTATCGCACTCATTTGAAGGTAAAACAAGGTTCTTATTAATAGATGGATTATAAATCTCTCAATATGATTAATTATTACGGCATCATTTTCAAAATATTAGTGGATTTTATATTGTTCAATATTACTTTTAATTAAATGTATTATATTTTATAAGACACGTGCATATAAAAACCGAAGAAAACTATAATAAAATGATGCAGTGGATTGGATCTATCTCACTAGAATTGTTTTGCAATCATGTATCTTTAAACATATAGTATTTTGAAGATACATATATTTGTAGTCATTGTACGCCCTAGGAGTAAGGAAGGTGGCAGTGTTTGGGGTCAGTAAGCTCGGATGCACGCCGCGGATGATCGCTTCCCACGGTGGTGGAATTGGCTGTGCCGCTGAAGTGAACAAAGCGGTTGAACCTTTCAACAAGAAGCTCAAAGCTCTTGTCTGTGACTTCAACAAAAACTCCGATGCTAAGTTCACCTTTGTAGATCTCTTCTCTGGCCAAAGTCCTCTTGCGTATGCTGCCTTAGGTACGTAAACTACTAAGGTTTTCGTTTTGCTTAAATTTCAAATCTACCTTTAGTCACAAATCTGTATAGGATTTTATGATCTTCGTGATAGAATTTCAATAAATTTCCTTATCACAAATGCTATTTTCGATATTGTTCCTATAGTTTTAATTATTTACATATTTCATGTACTTTTGTAGGATTTACGGTAATGGACAAGAGTTGTTGTACGGTAGAAGCAGGGGAAGAACTATGTGCGGCGAATAAACCGGTTTGTGCGTTTCGAAGACGATATGTGTACTGGGACAATGTCCACAGCACTGAGGCGGCTAATATGCTTGTGGCTAAGGCTGCGTTTGCCGGAGTCCTTACTTTTCCTTACAGTATTGCTTTGTTAGCAAAGTTATAGGGACAATACCAAAAGATATTCATATATTTCTTTTTGAAATATATAAGTATGATGATAACCTTATTCTTTAATTCAACTATACCAAAGTAACTAGTATGCAAACATACATGTTACGTTGCCTTGTAGGGTATCATATATATATGATCTATTGTTATAATTTTTTTCGAAATACATTAGATTAGTTTAGCATTAGTATAGCTAAGTCAGCTTCATACCCAGATCATATATACCAAATATTTCTATGGACAAGCTCATCTCTAAATTCTACGCCAATCTTTGTTATAATAAGCACAACAATACAATGTTTACATGTATTGTGTAAATTTATTTTTACAATTCAAGAACCACAACAGTAGTAGACTATAATCCCTACTCGAATCCTTATTCAAATGAAAATGCATAAATATATGAAGACTTGTGTGTGTGTGTGTGTGTGTGTGTGTGTGTAAACCTAGATATCTTCGTAAAAATGTTTCTTGAAGGCCTCCATGTGAGCCACCTGTAGACATGTGGCGAGAATCAGCGAACCGTCTTCATTTTGATCCCGCAATAGTAGAGAGTCCCCGTCTAAGTCATGCGTGCCTGGTCCCATGTAGACCTCCTTGCCCCATCCGAAATCAAGGCCGTACATCGGCAGAGTTAACCAGCTCACCAGTCCAAGATTAGGGTTTCCGTAGAATGGACCTTCCGTGCTTCCCAAGGCATGTATGTCTTGAAACTTCTTCAGGTCTTCTTGGATCTTTAGATATTCTATCCCAACCATCACGTATTCGTTTGTCACATTCTTTATGGCCTTACTAATTTTTCCCGCCGCGAAACCCAACTCATTTGATATCAGTTCACCTATATGCGTAACAAAATTAACGAATGTAGATTTTGCATTATATTTATATGATCCCTATATCCAACACTAACCTACTCTTAAGAAAAAAAAAAAAGTAACCTACCTTAAATCCCAAGAAACAGGAAATCATAAATATAATAACTGAAAATTAGACAAACGAACCTGAGGTGCTTGCTGCGACCACATCAAGCGTGGCATTGCCGAAGTAGCCACGTGGCAGAGGTGGCTGCATCCGATTGCGAATATCTACAGAGATTCCCACAGACGCGGGTTGCTCCGGCGAGTGCCCACGTGCTTTACACGCGCACCTCCATACGTGTCCCGAGACCGTCTCGTACCTTGTAAACCCTCTCGCTGGATCAGCGTATTTGCTTGTATTTACTCTACTTCTAAGCTTCTCAACCTGAGATTTGCTCAGTTTTAGCATCGCCACAACCGTTTTCTTCTTTCTTTCTTCTACATTGTCCGTTTTTCCGATCAGAAATGGAGGCTGCTCAAACTCTTCGTGGTCGAAGTTAGGTGGTGACTCAAACGGCGGAAGCGGTTCATCAGCCCAGAGGACTTTGCGGTCAAGAAATGGAACGGTTTCTAGCGGTTGGCCGCACGCGATTCTTCCCCATTCCCTCATGAAATGAAGCGCGCTTTGGCCATCGACCACCGCGTGTGAAACTTTGACGCTGAGGCTCAGTCCGCCGCATTTGAATTTGGTGACCTGAGCTAGAAAAAGAGGAATCGTTTCGATAGGGTTTCTGTAGTTTACTTGTGGCATAAGTTTCTCATATTCCGGCGTCGGACAGAAATCGTTGAAATCAGAAAGCTTGGCCTCGGATTCCGCTTCGATGAACGTCACTCCCTCGGCATTACAATTGAGCTCTAACCGGCCCCGTGGAAGCCACCGGAGACGTCCGGCCATAGGGTAGAAATAGAAAAGCGCACGGCTCAATGAATTTTTAAGGGTTTCGACTACATTGCCTTGGAATGATTCAGAGGGCTTGTCGTAGAAGTAAACGGTGGGAACATGAGTTATTGTACCAACTTGATCCCTTTCGGCTAATGGATACCGACCGGTCCATGTTGGTTCAGCCGGTACTATGGTGTAAGTATTCCTCAAAACGATGGGAGCCATTTCATAAACCGTTTTCTTTTTGGAATTCGTTGCAAGTATTGTTTATATAATATCATTGAAATTCATGGGTTTATTTCATAATTTTATAGTACTTAAAATGTCTTTCTCGTGGTTTAGTTTGTTTCCTTGTAAACAGCTTCTTTAGTGGAAGTGTGATAATAAGGTTTCTTTTTTTAGTTATATGATCATGCTTCTTGTCCTTTTTCTTTATTTTCCATTCGCAAAATGATGAACATTCCAATTTAAAACAAAAAAAAAAAAAAAAAAAACTTGTCTACTTTAACCAATTTTTCACGAGTATTTCACATTTACAATTAAGAATCTTATATATTAATACCCAATCTATATATATGGGCAGTGTATTGAAATTTTAATTAATACAAAGTAAGACTCATAATTGGCTTCTATAATTTTTTTTATTGGTAAAAATATCCACCTTTCACAGGTTTAAAGAAAAAAATAGTCTGAAATTTCAAAACTTCAGGTTACATAGAAACAAACACTCAGTTAGAGTGGACTATACATCGTGTTGAAAAAGGGTAGTCCATGGGCTATACATAAAGCCCAAAGTGGATGGACTGTTAATAAACCTAGCTTAAACCCGACTGACTAATCTTGACCCGGCCTCGAACTGGATCTTCTCCTCTTCTCCCCAAGTTCGATTTGACGATCAAAACAAGTACACCACGAACCAGAGCTCTAAGACGACAATGGAAGGCGTTGAAGAGACGGCGAATTTCACTTTGGTGGCGAGGAAGCCTTGCTTCGGCCTCCCAACAGCTTGCCCTAGTTGCCTTCCCGCTTACATATACCTGAAACTAGCCCAGCTTCCTTTCGAACTTGCCTTCAATTCGATCTTCCCTGATTCAGGTTCGATGTGTTTGTGGGGTGCTTTGTTGTTAGAATAAGTTTTTTCGTTGCGTGATTGAAGTGTAATGCTGGAATTGAGATTCGAATCTTATACAAGATAAGTTTCAGCTCTGGTTTCGAATTCGTAGCATTAAGCTCTTGCTCGTCTATTAATTAAAGTATAAACGGGGCTTTAGGCTAGGTTTAAAGGATTCGTTAAGGGAAAAGAAGACAATGGTGAATTTTGTTCTGGCTTTGGTTGATTTTTTCTCTCTCAATTTGAAGAGGTAACGAGGAATTAGTCGTTTGGTTCAGTTCTTAAGTTTGTATATTAACAGTTTCTCCAGAAATTTTGTGTGCGCATTGTTCAGCTTAAGATTGTTCATTGATTTACAAATTTGAGCTTTAGATACATTCTCATTTGTATATTTGTGGTTTTTATATAGATGAACTTCCGTACTTTGAAACCGGTACATATGTTGCATACAACAATGAAGATGGAGGAGTGATTGAAAAGCTGAAGAAAGATGGGATTGTTGATCTGGACTCTCAGCTCCAGTCTCTTCCCGATTATCTATCGCTGAAGGCTCTTATCGTTTCTTGGCTGGAAGAAGCGCTTACTTACGAGCTATGGGTTGGCACCGAGGGAATATCTGCGTCGAAAATCTACTACGCGGATCTTCCATGGGTGATCAGCAAGGTCCTGTTTTATAAGCAGACGTACATGGCCAAGAACCGTTTAGGGATCACCAAAGAAAACGCAGAGGAAAGAGAGAAACAGGTAGCTTCTAATTCTCTCAAGCGTTGTTGTTCGTATGACAATAAGTTTCGTTTGCTGGTCAAGAACACATGTGGTTCATATTTGTTAGTGAAGCTTAAGGTGTTAAAATGAGCAGATTTACAAGAGGGCAAGTGATGCATATGAAGCTTTGTCGACTAGGTTAGGCGAGCAGAAGTTTCTCTTTGAAGACAGGTACTGCAAGCAAGCCACATTAACCTTACTTGTTTCTTTCTCTTACGCCTTTTTATGAAAAGATTGATTGACTATGCTCTTCTCGCAGGCCATCGAGTTTGGATGCTATCTTTCTCTCGCACATGCTTTTTATAATCCAAGTTTTACCGGTAAGCAGCTTTTGCAGATTTCCACTAGTATACTTCTTCGCTTATTGGTTGCCATCAGGTAGAATCTATGCTTTCCTTGAAAGAGTGTAGACTAAGTTTATTTCCGTTATGGTTGCATGATCAGGAAACATCAGTGCTTCGGTGCAAACTTCTGGAGCATAGTAATCTTGTCAGATATGCTGAGAAACTGAAGTCAGAGTTCCTCGAAGCCTCTTCTTCATCTCCTTCGCCTCCGCTTCAGTCATTCCCTTCCCCATTTTCAAGAAAGGGTAAGTAAAGACATCCAAACCTTTACAACTCTCATGTCATGTACTCTTATTATGCGACGAAATTAGCAAATGAATCTTATCTGTTTGTTCAGGTTCGAAGCCAAAGAGCAAACCAAAGACTGAAAAGACGGAAGAGGAGAAAAAATTCAAGAAAAGAGCAAGATTCTTTCTAGCTGCTCAGTTCCTAGCCGTCGTTATTTACTTATCCGTCATGGGAGGAGGTAGTAGTTCCGATGAACTGGAGTATGAAGATGAAGATTACTAAAAAAACTGAAGCTTCTCTTAACTCTCAGGCAAACTCTTTTGACCTCTTCTTCCTTAGACTAAGAAAAAAAAAAACAGAAACCAATAATTTCTGTGCTTTGTTTGTTGAAAACTCTTGAGTTAAGAGAGAGGATACAAATCCATGTTATATTGATTTTCGTTCTGAATGAGAGATTCTATTGGCTTTTATACAAATTTCAGTGGTTTTAAGACGATGAGGCTCGCAAGTTGTCACATCAAGAGAACCTGTTAACCGGATAAATTACCGAACTAAACTCTATTTGTCTTACTAATACAAATCTCATTCTTCTAAAAACTATCTTCTGATAGTAAAAGGCGATGCCCAAAAACCTACCTAAAGCTAAACTCTTCTAAAACCCAAATAAATCAAATAACAATTAGGAATTCAAATTTACATCCGGAGGTTGCTCCGGCGAGGCGTCCTCCGGTTGGTTTACAAGCTTCGAGTGTTCATCAGCAGAGTTGATAGCAAACTCAGCCAGTGAACTCACTGCAACAGACATTCCATGGCAGAGAACTTTAACAGCAACCTCTGCAAGTTTCTCAGCAGTCATGACAACATCTTCTTCTACACTATCAGCCACCACAAGGTCCATGCTTTCTGACCCGGAATATCTTCTTGACCCGCTTCCGCTCCAGTTCGGATCTTCCCTAACCTGTCTTGCATAGATTGAACCCATCCCGGAGGCAAAGAAGTCGAGTTTGTCAAGAACCGGCTTCTCGTTCAAGCTCTTAAGTAACCTCGACCATTGGATGCAGACTCTGTATATAGGGTGAGGACATGAGGATAATCTAACTTTCTCAGGGTCAGGATCACATCTGAAACATCTGAGAAGCCAACCGGATAGTGCTGTCATGTAGGATCTTTGAGATGTGATCCAGAACTCGAAACAGGCTCTCCAGTTTCGAAGCTGAGCTTCAAGATTCAATGCAGATTGAGCTAATCTTTGTGAGTTGATGGCCTCTGGCATGATTGGAGGTTGTCTCTTCTTGTGCCGCTTCGAAACTGGTGTCCCTGCAAGTAGCATTTTCGCTTCGTCTAGTGTTCGTTTCTGTATCTGATGACTCTCTGCCATCACTTGCCACATCTTTGTTAACCTGTAATGATCATATGATTACCATTTGAGGAGGGTTTAAGAGAAGAAACCAAAGAGGAAGTAAGAAGAAGTTGTTGGTATTACCCTTGAACAAGCTCGAGAAGCTGAGGCAACAGTTCTTGATCGCGAAGAGTCTCGATCCTTTTGGAGATAGATTCAATCGAGTGTATAGAGACCTTAATCTGCGTATCAAGATCTCTGAGTGTAGCCCTTGTTTTATCAACCGAAAACGGATCATCTCCTTTAACATCTTGATTCCTCAGCTGCATACATTTCTTCTCATACGCTCTTCGAACGCGTTCTCCAGACTGTAAACAACACCAATAAAAGGCCATTCTGTTCATAAACAATACAGATTTGAATCTTTGTTACTCAAAACTTTCTCTCTTTGTTACTTACTTTAACTTCATCGTAGAGTTTCTTCTCCCAGGCGAAAAGCCTGTCCAATGTTGTTTGGTGGCTACCTGAAATCATGCAAGATTCATCTGAAACATCGCTTCTGCTCTCAGATCCACTCTCCTTCGAACCACCACCAGAAGAGGTGATCAAGAATCTTGAAGATGAAGATCTTGACGAACCCGAACGGAACAAAGCTACTGGATTCAGCATTTTCATAGCTGCAAAACACAAAAGATAAAACTTCCTTCAACATTCAGTCAGTCCCAAAGAGTTAAAGACTGCAAAAAAAAAAATATTCAAGAACTTACCACTATGATCATTAGAGGATGGTGCATACTGAGCTCTACTAGCTTCTAGCAACCCCGAGACTTCTTTAGCCGCGTCGCAAATAGTTGTGAACTGATCTTCAAGATCTTTGATCACCTCTGCCATGCTCGTTGGTCTTCTGTTCACATAAACAGTGAAACCTGGAGGCGTCTCTCTTTTGGCAACATCAACAACATTCTTCATCTCCTGAACACTCTTCTTCTCAACTCCAACAACATTCCCTCTTGTCTCTACTCTAGGCACCTCAACACTTCTCTGTTCTTGTTCTTGCGTCCCAACGCATTTCTCATCTCCTCCTTCGTCCTCACTTTCACAACCACTATCCGTAAACTCTCCATCCTCATCCTCCTCATCCTCGTCCTCATCATCATCATCATCATCTTCAACTTTAACTTCCTCCTTGCAACAGCTCTTATCGACTTTACCTCTACTCTCTTCCGCTGCTTTCGGATGATTATGATGCTGAAACCTCACAGGTAGAGGTTGTTCAATAGGCTCATCTTCTTCCAAATCTGGAATCCCTTCTTCCTCACGAACACGTCTCAATCCTCTAATCTCATCATCCATTATGCCACCACCACTCTGATTATCAACACTTCCTCTATCATAACTATTATTATATCCGTAATAATCCAACGAAGAGAAGGGATTCCAGAAGAAGTCCCACTGCGAATTCTGCGGGGAAGGAGGAGGAATGTTATGACTACTGCTACTTAACCTCTGCTCAGGAGAAGAGCTCAACGGATTCCAAAACGAAGACGAAGAAGCTGCAGAAGTGTTCATGTTCATGTTCATGTTCATGTTCATTCCAAAGAAACCATCTCCTTCTCCTCCGTATTGTTGTTGACGACTCGGAGGTGAAAATGACTCAACACGAAACGTTTCTGCAGATCTCTGTTCGACGCGAACAGGTTTGCTTCTGTTCGCCATTAAGTAACTCGCTCTCACCTTCGACCTCGGCTTATCTTGAATCATTTTAGCTGGATGTGGAGGCATCGAAGAAGGCGAAATCGTTATGAACTCGCCGCCGCTGCTCCGGCTGCTGCTGTTACGGCGGCGGCTCGGTGGTCTTCTCTTGACCGGAGTGACGAATGAGTCGTGATGACTCGGAACAAACTCGTGAGGCCTGTAGTTGTCTCCTTCGACAAAGTCATGGAGAGCATCAGAGACTTTTCGAAGTGACTGGATATAAGCAATGTGACCTGAAGCAAACTTGGTTCTGTGTTCTATCGCTTGTTTGATGAATCGTTTCCTGTCTTTGCAGATCTGAACAGCTTCTTCGTCGTCTAGCTTTGAATGAGAACATCCCATTTCTCAGCTCTTCTTCTTCTTTTTAGTAAGCTTTCTCAAATCCACAGATCAAGCACTTCATATCAGTGGATAAATCACATTAAATGAGAAAAAGACATTGTTTGTCTCAATGTCTGAAGAAGAGAAGATTCTTTGCTTAATTTACAAGACAAAAAGCTCTTCACACAGTCTTTCTTTCAACTCTTAAACCCTCTTCAAGAAAATCCAAAACCCATGCACAGATTTTTGCTTATTTCCTTTAAAGACACTGAAAACCGACAGAGACCCGGATGAGAAATAGTGGGAAAAAAAAAAAAAAAAAAAAAAATCTTGGATTTGTTCTAGCGGAATGCCCAAAAAAAAAGAAGCAATGAAACAAATCTGGTAAAGAAGAATTAGATTAGAGAGAGAAGACAAAAAAAAAAAAAAACTAATAGGGTTATGATATGGTCAAAAGAAGCTGAAGGAGCGTGAGGATTACTGTGGAGGAAAGAAGAGACGTTGGAGAAAGCAACGGTCAAAATTACTGTCGGATGTCGAAGGAGAGAGAGTGACTGAGAGAGAAAGAGAGAGAGAGAAGTCAAGAAGTAGAAGAAGACAGAAGCAAAAATACATAAAAACAAACAAACCAATAACAACAGTATTACCAATAAATTTTCTAAAGAATTACATAAAGAGAGGAAATGGAAAATGGAGATGGGAGAGAAGAGACGGGGACACGGAATACGACTACTTGTTTTGTTTATTCACCCTCGCTTTTCACATATATTTTCGGTATTGCCACTCTCAATTTTCTTTTTTTTTGTTTTTTTTTTCTTGTCTTTTTCTTGTACTATGTTGATTTGTTATTTATTTCTTCTCGCACGTTGTTTCATGGCATTTTATATTGATGTTAATTACATGCGATTCTAATTTATATCAAATCAGTCTACTATGTTAATATTAGTCATAGAATCAGCAGCAAAAAACTATTTTATGATATTAAATTTGAATTAGTTTTTCTTTTTTGTTTCATATGTTCTTCACTATGCAAAAACGCACTTTACAAAAATAAATTTATGGACCTACGAACAAGTACAGAATTTATTTGCAACTGGGATTTGTGTTTCGTGTTTTCCTATGTGAGAGAATACAAAGCATGGGCATTTATGTAATTTGGTTAGCATCTGCAGTGGGAAAATACGTTGGAAGAATTTAGGAAAAGCGATAAAAAGAAAGGACCGGCCTGTAAAGTAAAAGGCAGGATCTGGACCCACATTCTAAAAGATATCATGAAGTGCCTCGATGCCTGAGATTTCTCTTCATGTCCCTCACTGTTTCACTTAATCACGAAAACACCATTAGGTTTTTTGGTCCCAACCTCATTTCATTTATTGGGCTCACGTTTACATTAATATCTGATTCTGACCCAATGGACCTTATTATCATGAATTTGATTATAGAATTAATCCATAGCATAGTTTGTATTTGCCTAAACCTGTAACTTAATCCAGCCCCAATCTATTTTATTGGGTCTAGAGTATACCATCCATCCACTGACCAAAATTATCAGACTCGTATTTTTCCACCGAAAGAGTGTACGTCGCAAGTGGATTAACTTCTCGACACTCTGTTAAAAACTTAAAATCAAGGTCTCTCCAACACTTAAAGCCTACTCTAAGCTTTATATGATACTTCCATGAAGTTTTCATAAATTTTAGATTCTCCATGTTCTTAGCCACAACTTTGTTGTCTTGATACAACGAAACCTAATATTTTTTTAAGATCTATTAAATAGAGTATCTTTATTAAAAAATCACCAATTCCTCCAATGACATACGTAAAAATTATCTCCAAATAATGTAACTTCATTTTTTTCCCTGAATTAGTGCTTGAATCCAGCAATTTCATTATAATGTCATTACCATTTACTATTTAGGTTAGGTCTCTGGTGATGTGTATGTTTGTATCACCATTCGTTAGTTATATAACATATATAATGCTAATGTTGGGTGTTGATAGTATGTCCACTATATAACTTCTTCGTGTTTCTCACTGTGTACATATCATGATAAGAAACTTGTCTCTATCTTAACATTTACACCAAACAAAAAAAACGTTTCTCTAGACCTTGTCCCCATTTTAATATTATACACTTATTCAAAATCTTTCTATATATTGGTTTATTTATATACTATTCAAACAAACAAAAAATTGTTACAATTAAATGTTTTAACTTTTAACATGTTGGTGCCAGGAATTCAAAGTGATTAATTTGATGATCTATATATGTTGCTTGTAATATGCGGTTTCAACAATGTTGGAAATGAGACAAAAAGACTTTGAAAGATTTGCTTGGAAAAAAATTTCGCCATAATTAGAAAAATCTTATCGTACGGTTTGAATTAAACAAGTAAGATTTATTTTTAAGATAAGTTAACTAACATATTGAAGATAATTAATGCTATTTTAGTGTTGGGTCGGGAATTTAAGTTCTAATTAAAGAGAGAATTCACGTTTTATAGAACTGCCGCAAAAAAATTCAATCTTTCTACCTGATTATTCAAGCACCGAGCATAAGTTATAATCTTGTGCAAACATGTTACTAATTTAGTAATCAAGTGCGGATTTGCTAGATTTATCCCATTTGGCCACATGGATATGAATCCTTACGGCACATTTGAATATCCGGAGAGAAGGTCTATCCGTGGGCTGCACCTCTCCCAGGAGATTAGTCTGCGCCCTTTTATAAGCCTGAGATTAACTCTGAGTTATAAAAAAAAAAAAAAAAAATGTTACTCTCTCTGTTTCATATTACTTGTCATTCTGGAAAATTGTATCTGGACAATATATGAATGTATCAAGCTCAAAAACACATTCAGATACATTCAGATACATTGCAAATAAAAAATGCCAGAATGACAACTAATATGAAATGGAGGGAGTACTAATTTAATAAAGTGTATTAAAGAGATAGATATATCTTAGAAGAAAAGCTAAGAGAGTAGAGGACAATTGGTGCGTTGCGTTAAAAGAATGTGTAGTTTAATTAGAATTTTAGATATAAACTAAGAAAATTGTACTAGAAACCAAATAAAGAAAGCAATTAGATGAGGAATCACACATGGAGTCCATTTTGTGACATTACACTTTTGGTGTTTTCCACTAACATTTTACTATTTTAGTAACTTTGACTTCGTGTCTCTCACTCACGAGATTAAATCCCCTTTGATCAAATTTTCTCCTTAATTATTTCTTTAGATAACTAGCAAGAATCATAATTATAATAATTCCAATTCTTAGCATGCGATATTGCGAGGATCATGTGTCTAAACTAGCGACGTATCGGACAAGTATTATCCTCGCCCCATATTCAAACTGATAATGTTTAATTTATAGTCTCACTTTTCTTTTGTAACCATTTTATATAAATTTTTAATAGATATTTACAATATTCTTATCCCAAAAATTTAGAATATGTAGTTGTTTTGATAAAACTCTAATTGATCATCTACTCCATAAAAAGCTAATGTCGAAATTTATAAAACAAAGCCACATGCACAAACAACTGATCTTGTGATTAAGAACGTTTTTACGTATGACTCAGCTAGGTTCAAATCTCAAAAACATAGCCAATTCAAATTTTATGAAGTTAGTACTGTAAAATGAGCCAACAATCGTTTATAAAAAGGAGTTAGATTAGACTAGTCCATAATCCATTAGAGCGAAAACCGTTACCGCAAAATATCATACTTTTATTTAGTGCTGATGTAATCGATTTTAAAATAAACTTATACTAATTTTCTATTCTTGGAAATTACATCTTGATCATATGAACTAACTAGCCTGAAAATTCGGAAGGAATATAAGAATTCAAATCAAAGATTAAAATATCATACTAAATTAACATGGTAAAAAATAAAAAAAATTGACGTAAAAGGAAAAAAAGGTTTTAATTCGAAAGAATCCAAACTAACCACGACTTTTGAAAAGTTGCTTTTATGTTTCAAAAGAATCCATAAACGTTAGGTTTTGAACGGCTTTTAAAGATTTAGGGTGCAAATGGTTGCGTAGATAGAGAAATAATATCCAGCATAATACATGATTCTGCTATGTTATGCTAAAATCACACCATTTATTCTTTTTATAATTTTTGGGTAAAATTAGTAGAGTCCATATTTTGGATGAAAAATGCCTCTTTTTGTTCAGATTTGTTCCACTCCATAAGAGAAGAGGAATAAGACAGTGTAACTTTTTTTGTTGTTCCACTAATTATGATTCCACTCCTCATTATTCCTCTGATTTTTTTGTTCTTCTCATATACAACCATTTGCATCCTTAGCAACGATTCTCAAATCAAATCAATTAGTACGCCTTTCTTTAATTTCTAAGAACCAAATTTGTGGTATATATTTGATAAATATTTGAGTTAATTTTTTCTTCCGACTTTGATATAATTGAATTTTGTTAGTGATTTCGGGAAAACAAAATATAAATCTTGATACTGTTAATCTCAAAAATGGTTTTCACTAAACTCAAATAGAAATAAGCAGCACTGTTGGTTATGGCTTAGACAGGTCCGATCGGCCGATCCAATATTTAATTATTGCTTTTAGTTATATACCTACGTTCAAGATTTCGCTAATCACTAATCAGGCGATCGGTCACCGATTAACAATTTTTTAAAAATCGGTAATAAAAGATTAATCAGAGTATAATTTTTATCATATTTTAATATATTTTGAAAATTATATATAAAATCTTAATACCAAAATTATAAACTCATATAAAATGTTATATTAATTTTTTTTACCAATTCACATCTAATACAAAAGATAAAAATAATCTTGATTATATACAGAATATACAAAAAATAACAAGATGATAATTTTGGATAAATTTCATTTTTACCTTATCATACACCACATTTAGAATAAATATGATATGTCTTTTTTTTGTATAGAACTACACTTTCAAGCTATATATTTTGGGTTAGTTTCATTTTTTTTAACACATAGCAAAATAAAACAAAGTAAAGGGACTTCGATTTTTCAATTAAACAAAAGGTTCACAAATTTTTTTGATTAATCGGCAAGTTTTTTGCAATTAATCGAAACCACAATTGATTAGTTTTGAATACTGATTAGGAAAAATCGATTCAGTTAATATCTAATTAACGATTCAATGAGTGATTAATCATCAAATCGGTCGATTTTTTGAACAGACGACTTGTATAGAGGAGGAGACCCATCTTTGTTGAAAGAAGATGAAGTTATCAAAAAAACTTTTGCCTTCTCTCTCCATCGAATACTGTCTATCTCCCACTTTCCTTCCCTCACTCTTTTAATATCTCACCTGTATATATAATATTTTATATTTTATAACATAAATTTTAATAAAAAGCTGATAATTTCGAAAATGTTACAACCAATCATCTTTCATCTAACATTCTCACTTATCTGCAGGGGCTGCTTAGAGGGGGTCAGTAGTTTTGATTTTGCACTTAGACTTCTAAAATATTTGACCCGGCCCTGCCTATCTGGCTATATAAGCAACTACCAATTTCTAGATATCTCCACCTCAATCTTCCTCTCTACGTTCGAAAACCTCTCTCACTCTCTGTCTTCTTCACTTTTTGTGGTAATACTTTAATCTGATCGAACCGCACCAAACCGGTCCGGTCTTTCTTCTCAGCCTCGTCTTTTCTCCGGTATTCTTTCTCTTCTTAATTCACATAGATTTCATAACAAGTGATCTATACAATAGTATCTGATTCGTCTTCCTCCTCTTCAGTGATTTTTTTTCGTTATCATTATCATTGTTCTACAAGAAAGTAAGCAGTTTTTTTTCGTTATCATTTCATAAAAGTTTAGCTTTCTTAATATTTTTTCCCCCTAAAAAGAGTGGAAAAGTAGCCATTAATCCCATGAAAATCTCTTTTTGCGATGTGATTTGTTTTTTTGTTTTTTAGATTACCGTTTTACAGATTCGTTAATCATAAAAAACTTTGATACAGAAATGGCGTTACAGAAGGAGGACAAGAACAAAGAAGAAGATAGAAAGACAAAGAAGTGGCAGAAGAGTTACTTCGACGTTTTGGGAATCTGTTGTACATCGGAGATTCCTCTGATCGAGAATATTCTCAAGTCTCTCGACGGCGTTAAGGAATATTCCGTCATCGTTCCGTCGAGAACCGTGATCGTTGTCCACGACAGCCTCCTCATCTCCCCGTTCCAAATTGGTTAGCATAAGCTAATCACTTTATTCGATTTTTATATTCTTTTTATTTTTACCTAATAAAAATAATAATTAAAATGCATAAAGTAATCACTTAACACGAAAACAATCACTTCACTGTTCTTCTCTTTCTGTGTTTTTTTTAGAATTAAATTAATGGTTTCGCGTCCTCGTTTGATACGCAAAGCCTCAAACGTTACTTTTTGGGAACTAAAAATTACTCTATCCATCAGTTTTACGGTTTTACCTACCTTCGTGGATAGAGTTCATAATATTAGCAAAATTCGTTTATCACCTACCTATTCAAGATTTAAGGGAAAATAGTTATCCTAGAAACTAGGACATTCAGATTTTTGAAGTTTTTACCGATTCTAAAGAAAAGCAAAAGCCCTATTATTTGGGTTTCTTTTCGAGCTAAAATAGAATATTGTTGTTATGGATTTTTTTTCTTCATTTTATTAAAATAAAAAGAAAATCCAAAAGTTTGTTCATAAATCAAGTTTATTAAAGCTATTTTCATGGATTGTTTTAAGAAATTGATCTAACCAACAATTGTAATTTTTTTTTCTTTTGATAAAGTCTACTTCTTCAACGTAAAAACACTAGAAAATTGAAATTTACGTCTTCTTTATACTACAATTTTGCTAGAGCCAGCTTCTTTGTGTATAAAACTTTGCATAACTCATACATACCACATGTGACATGTCACGTGTGTAGCATAAACAAAATATCTAACTGAGTATTCCAATAACATTTGCAAAAGAAAAGTGTTCAAAAAAGCCTGTCGAGTTATTTACCAGATCTTTTTATCAAAATATTTTATTGGTAGTGGATCATACTCGTTACTTAACTATATTTTTATTTTTTATTTGACAGAAAACCTATTCCAATAGTACTTTTTTCCACTCAAGAAAAGTATTAATTTTTAAAACAATTTTTCTTACATATTGGTTGTTTAATCATTAACTTCCAAACAAAATTGTGGTGCAGCTAAGGCACTGAACCAAGCGAGGTTAGAAGCAAACGTGAAAGTAAACGGTGAAACCAGCTTCAAGAATAAATGGCCAAGCCCTTTCGCGGTGGTTTCCGGCATATTCCTCCTCCTCTCCTTCTTAAAATTTGTATACCCACCTCTTCGATGGCTAGCTGTCGTGGGCGTCGCTGCTGGTATTTATCCGATTCTTGCAAAAGCCGTCGCTTCTATAAGAAGGCTTAGGATCGACATCAACATCCTAGTCATTATCACCGGTAATACCACTTTTCACTTTTTATTTAATACTCGACGAGTACCCACTACTACTTTTTATTTAATACCTCGTTTCATAACTAGTCATTATCACCGGTATTATTTTTATCCGTATGACTCATATTGACGTGTAACTACTGTATAATGATTTGTTAGTTTATGGTTCTCCGTAATCAATATACTACTCCTAGTATTAGTTGAAAAATAAATTAGAAAGAAAATTATGGTTATATTAAAACTATTCAGGCCCTATTAATAGACCTATAATGATGTTCTTGGAAACTTGCGAGTCTTTCACTCTGAATTTAGCCCTTTATAGGGTGGTACTTTAGAAAAGCTTACCTATTTACTGCTTTCCTGCAACACCAAGCAAGCACTCCACGAGACCTTTTAGAAAAGTTTTCCTTCACTTTTTTTCTCAATATTTTTAAAAGTATTACATATGGAAAAAATATCAAAACACATATTAATAGTGCGCAATTATTACTTTATAGAAATTCAATAATTAGGAATGTAGCAATTTGATATTTCTGTTGTATAGTTAATTGTATATTTGAGTTATAAGTTGTGGAACTACATAAAACTACTTTATATTTTCGTTTTATGTAAAGTACATTTGAGTAATAGCCTAGTAGAGTAATAGGATATAGAAAAATATCAAAATGTTCTTTGGATAGGTAAAGTGAACATGTGATTAAACTCGTAAAGTTGGTGTGGAAGATAATGCAAAATTTAAAGGTGTATTCAAAATATGGAAAAAAAAAGAGACGCCTTTCTCTTTTCTCTTTGCAAAAATCTACATTCTCGTTCATTAAGTACGACTCGAATTTATTTGATGATACAGTAACATAGGTGTAAAACATTACTTTTAGATGTGACAATTTTTTTTTTTTTTTTTTTTCTCAAAGTTCCCAAGAATAAACACATACACATATAATAATTATTTTCATTTTACATGATTCTTTTATGGAAATATAATATTTATTTTTTAAAATGTAGGTTAAAAAAGAGAAATCTTTTACGTACACACAACGTAGATATATAGATTTTATATAAAACTATCGAGGCAACTAGGAAAATGGAAGTTTCATGATCGAGAGTTGTGTGGTTCTTTGGGAAAACTTAATTATTTTTGGTTATTTTATACACGAAAGTAAAGGATTCGTTTGATTCTTGCTCTGTTTTTTTTTAAAAGCTGCAGTTACGTCCCATAGAAGGTAAAAGGTTAAGTGGTTTTTGATTGGCTTATCTTCTACGACTCAAAATGGAAAAAAGCAAACTTTTTAGTTTTAACTCGTGAAAAGAAATTACTTCATAATTCATTGGTAACGGAGTTACTTTTAGTTGAAATTTCGGTTTAGGACACCAAGCTTGTGAATCCATAATATAAAATATTTTTTTGTAAAATCTTGATCTTTTGTTCGTTTATATGATGTAATAGTCACTTCAACAAAACTATAACTCACTAATATTCCAATTTCATCAAACAGTGGCTGCAACACTTGCAATGCAAGATTACATGGAGGCTGCAGCAGTTGTCTTCTTATTCACCATAGCTGAATGGCTCGAAACAAGAGCTAGCTACAAGGTATGTTAACTAGTAATGATCATATATTGTGTTAATCAAACAACTATGGAAAGATCTTGCTTTATTTATAGATGATCTGAAGTTGAAATTGTAATGGATTATTAATTATGGCAATTGCAATCCCAGGCCAACTCGGTGATGCAGTCTCTGATGAGCTTAGCTCCACAAAAGGCAGTCATAGCAGAGACTGGAGAAGAAGTTGAGGTAGATGAGGTTAAGCTCAACACAATCTTAGCAGTTAAAGCCGGTGAAACCATACCTATTGATGGAATTGTAGTCGATGGAAACTGTGAAATAGACGAGAAAACCTTAACCGGTGAAGCATTTCCTGTGCCTAAACAGAGAGATTCTACGGTTTGGGCTGGAACTATGAATCTAAATGGTAATGTAACCCTCTTACAGAAGCTTCAATCTTAGAAAAGTTTCAAGCTTTAACCTTTTTGTTTTGGCAGGTTATATAAGTGTGAACACAACTGCTTTAGCTAGTGATTGTGTGGTTGCAAAGATGGCTAAGCTCGTAGAAGAAGCTCAGAGCAGTAAAACCAAATCTCAGAGACTAATAGACAAATGTTCTCAGTACTATACTCCAGGTTTGCGAAAAAACACTTGTTTTCTTTATGTTCTTGATTCTTGTAATCTGAGACCTCTCTGTTTCTTGTTTGTTTCAGCAATCATCGTAATATCGGCTGGCTTTGCGATTGTCCCGGCGATAATGAAAGTTCACAACCTCAACCATTGGTTTCATTTAGCTCTGGTTGTGTTAGTCAGTGCTTGTCCCTGTGGTCTTATCCTCTCTACACCAGTAGCTACATTCTGTGCACTTACTAAAGCGGCAACTTCAGGGCTTCTGATCAAAAGTGCTGATTATCTTGACACTCTTTCAAAGATCAAGATCGCTGCTTTTGACAAAACCGGAACTATCACTAGAGGAGAGTTCATTGTCATAGAATTCAAGTCACTCTCTAGAGACATAAGCCTACGCAGCTTGCTTTACTGGTAAAAAAAAAATCTTTTGTTCTCACCAAAAACTAGTTTGATGAGATAACTTATGAATGACAATTTCTTGTTTGGTTCTCAGGGTGTCAAGTGTAGAAAGCAAATCAAGTCATCCAATGGCAGCAACGATTGTGGACTATGCTAAATCTGTTTCTGTTGAACCTAGGAGTGAAGAGGTTGAGGATTATCAGAACTTTCCTGGTGAAGGAATCTATGGGAAGATTGATGGGAACAATGTTTACATTGGGAACAAAAGGATTGCTTCACGAGCTGGTTGTTCAACAGGTAAATCTTGAACTCAATGGAATGTTTTTGAGGTTTTGTTGAGCCTTTGATCATTTTGAAACTGTTGTTTCTTGACAGTTCCAGAGATTGAGGTTGATACCAAAGAAGGAAAGACTGTCGGATACGTCTATGTAGGTGAAAGATTAGCTGGAGTTTTCAATCTTTCTGATGCTTGTAGATCCGGAGTAGCTCAAGCAATGAAGGAACTCAAAGATCTTGGAATCAAAACCGCAATGCTAACAGGAGATAATCAAGATTCAGCAATGCAAGCTCAAGAACAGGTATGGGACTAAAAGAAAAAAACGAGACATTTCCATTATACTCTCTTGATTGTATCGATTATATATTAAAACCTTGTTTTTATATGAAAACAGCTAGGGAATGCTTTGGATGTTGTTCATGGAGAGCTTCTTCCAGCAGACAAATCCAAAATCATACAAGAGTTTAAGAAAGAAGGACCAACTTGTATGGTAGGAGATGGTGTGAATGATGCACCAGCTTTAGCTAATGCTGATATTGGTATCTCCATGGGGATTTCTGGCTCTGCGCTCGCGACGCAGACTGGTCATATCATTCTCATGTCAAATGATATCAGAAGGATACCACAAGCGGTAAAGCTAGCAAGAAGAGCTCGGCGGAAAGTTCTTCAAAACGTGTTCATCTCCATCACTTTGAAAGTAGCGATACTGGTTTTAGCATTTGCTGGTCATCCTTTGATTTGGGCTGCGGTGCTTGTTGATGTAGGGACTTGCCTGATTGTGATTCTCAACAGTATGTTGCTTCTGCGAGAGAAGGATAAATCTAAGAACAAGAAGTGTTACAGAAAGAAACTTGAAGGCGTTGATGAAGAAGGTCTTGACTTAGAAGCAGGGTTGTTATCAAAGAGTCAATGCAATTCAGGATGTTGTGGTGATAAGAAAAGCCAAGAGAAGGCGATGTTGATGAGACCAGCTAGTAAAACCAGTTCTGACCATCTTCACTCTGGTTGTTGTGGTGAAAAGAAGCAAGAGAGTGTGAAGCTTGTGAAAGATAGCTGTTGCGGTGAGAAAAGTAGGAAACCAGAGGGAGATATGGCTTCACTGAGCTCATGCAAGAAGTCTAACAATGACATGAAAATGAAAGGTGGTTCAAGTTGTTGTGCTAGTAAAAAGGAGAAGCTGAAGGAAGTAGTAGTAGCAAAGAGCTGCTGTGAAGAGAAGGAGAAAGCAGAGGGAAATGTTGAGATGCAGATTCTTGATTTGGAGAAAGGGTCGCAGAAAAAGGTTGGTGAAACCTGCAAATCAAGCTGTTGTGGAGATAAAGAGAAGGCTAAGGAAACACGTGTGTTGCTTGCTAGTGAGGATCCATCTTATCTGGAGAAGGAAGAAAGGCAAACTACTGAAGCTAACATTGTGACAGTGAAACAGAGCTGCCATGAGAAGGCAAGTCTGGACATTGAAACTGGAGTTACTTGTGATCTCAAGTTGGTCTGCTGTGGAAACATAGAAGTGGGAGAGCAATCTGATCCTGAGAAAGTCATGAGGTTAAAGGGTGATGGACAATGCAAGTCTGACTGCTGCGGTGATGAAAAGAAAACCGGAGAAATAACTCTAGCTTCTGAGGAAGACAGTGTGGATTGCACCTCCGGATGCAAGGAGGAATTCACACAAATCTGTCATGAGAAGACATGTATGGACGTTGAAACTGGTGTAAGTTGTGATTTAAAGTTGGTTTGTTGTGGAAGCACAGAAGGAGAAGTAAGAGAGCAATCTGGTTGCTGCGGGGATAAAAAGAAAGCCGGAGAAATAACTCGGGCTTCTGAGGAAGAGACTGATAGTTCGGATTGTTCCTCTAGATGCTGCGGAAACAAGGAGGAATTGACACAAATTTGTCATGAGAAGACATGTCTGGACATTGTAAGTTGTGATAAGTTGGTTTGTTGTGGAGAAACAGAAGTGGAAGTGAGAGAGCAATGTGATCTCAAGAAGGGTCTGCAGATAAAGAATGGAGGACAATGCGAGTCTGTTTGTTGTGGTGATGAAAAGAAAACAGAGGAGATAACTCTGGTTTCTGATGAAGAGACGGACAATCTGAAAACTGAAAGTGGTGGCGATTGCAAATCTCTTTGCTGTGGAACTGGTTTGAAGCAAAAAGGGTCGTCTAGTTTGGTCAATGTGGTGGTGGAGAGTGGTGAATCCGGGTCAAGCTGTTGCAGCAAGGAGGGAGAGATAGTGAAAGTCTCTAGCCAAAGCTGTTGCACAAGTCCAAGTGATGTGGTGTTATCTGACTTGCAAGCTAAGAAACTAGAGATTTGTTGCAAAGTGAAGAAGACTCTGGAGGAGGTTCGTGGATCTAAATGTAAGGAAACAGAGAAGCGTCACCACGTTGGTAAAAGCTGTTGCAGGAGTTATGCAAAAGAGTATTGCGGCCACAGGCATCATCACCACCACCACCACCATCACCACCAACATGTTGGGGCTGCTTGACGGAGATAGTGATTGATCTTTAAACTCTCGACGCACCCATCTATTTGCATAACCTTTCCTTCTTCAACCAATGTCGCCGGAAAAAATAAAAACTTCTTTAGTGTTTCCAGCAAAGGTTATAGATTTCGCAACAGTGTGATTCGTAAAGACAATGGTAGTGATCGTTGTTAGTCTTTTATGTTTGCCAAAACCCTAATGTATATTTCTTCTTTTCTTGTTTTTATTCTCTTCTTGAAGATGCCGAGAAGAAGTTTGAACTTCGATCCTAGAGTCTTAAAATCAAAAAGAACAAGCAGTTGAAACATAACTTCAACTTAGGCTTGGAGTATTTCTGTATGTTGTGTACTACATAAGCTTTCTTGAATGACACGTTTCTTGTCAATTCTTGGGCATTTCTATATTAGGACAGAGAAGGTGTTGCAGTTCGTGTCCTGTCCTGGAGAGTTTAGGTGAAAAAGAAAATAAAGAGCAAAAACTGACGGTATTAAAAAACATTCGTACATCCATGTAATCAAGAATCAGTAAAAAATAAAAGTTAATCAAAGGGTGACACAACTCATGATCTTATAGGAATCAGGGACTGAAAGCACAGCATTCAACCGTTCAATCTCCCCCCAAATCTCTAATCCATGAGAGCCTATGCGCTTCTCCAACCTAATCACCGCACACCAAATTCTCCTGATTTTGCAGAGATATTTTCGCGTCTTCCCTGCATCTGGAAACTCGAGTGGTTGTGCCTTATTCCACAGAATCACGAGTTTCCCACAGTAGTTAGCCAAGTGGATTGGATATTTTGGTAGCAAATATCACGCTTAATATCTTCCAAATGATTAACCATGAACCAGTTGATACGCTCTTCGTCATAGCACTTGGAACGTATTCCCGCCAACATGAAAGATTACATTTTCTATGACGCACCAAGGAGCACTCCAAGGCTTAGGCCTATCCAAGGGCTTCCAAGTCTGAGTCTTTATGTCAAAAATCTCACCGGTAGCCATGGGATCCTCTGTTCCTCCATCTACTAATATCTCTCCGTTTGAAAACGAGGCAGCTACGGGGCGTGTCCTTGCCACCGTCATGTTGGGAGCATCACGCCACGTGTGAGTACGACAATCAAGCACACGAACGGCGGAGGAGGGCTGCTTTTTGATGGTTCTGCCGATTTGGTATATTTCGAAACCGACTGCTATGGCGGTTGACTTTGATGGAGCAGGGGAAGAGGGTGTTATCGGTAATAAGCTTGTTTCATCCTTAATCCAGCCGTCGGTAGTTAGGGTTCGATCAAGAGCGAACCAGCGATCATAAGGTGGTAAGTGTTGGCATATGTAGAGGCAAGGCTCTGTGCTTCCGATCAGGGAGCGAATCTTGTAGATCTCAGTAGAAGAGACGAGAGAGCGGAGGTTCTTGGAAAATAAGGAGAGGACACGGTACTGAGATTTGGAGGTGCGAGCTAAACAGTTCTTAAGGATATCATCTGGAAGTGATGTAAACGACGGTGGAGGAGGACTTTTACGATTCTTCTTCTTCCTTTTCTGCGGTGGCTTCTCTGCTTTGCCGTCCATAGCAAGTTATCAACGACGGTGTGTTTACTAGGTTTCTTTTTAGGTCTTGCAGGGAAACGTTTGGTACGGCTTCAATCATAAATTTGTCTTGGGATTAAAATCCCTTAAATGCTTGATCAGCTGGGCTGTATGATTAATTAGTGTTGTGTCATTTTGTTCACATATATACCAATTTATAACTACCTAATATATATATATATATTCCTAATAGTTTGCTTTTCATATTTAGTTGTAGACCTAATCTTCAATTTTTTTTTAACCGTCCAACAATCTTCAAATAAGTTATTATACGAATTCACGAGTTGTACCAAAGACATAAAAATAAGTAGAGGTCAATGTCCACTTGTTTGAGAAAATGGGATAATAAATAATTAGAGGCTTTTACCAAAAAAAATAAATAAATAAATAAAAATAATTAGAGCCTGTAAACAAAACCAACAAAAGTTATAATACAATTTGTCTGGGATATGCTTTGGAACATAACTCAAACACAACGTAAAAAAAAATTATTTTCGGAATTGGATGATTTGGATCTACGTATGAATCTATATTAAAATATACTATCATGCATCTAGAGAAAATTAAAAGATTTGTAAGCTTACAAAACAGTTGTATGCGCCTGGAAGTGAAAGACAATCTAATGTGCATGCCTTTGACTCGACACCAAATTGACCAACCAACTAATCGATGATGAACCTAGAAACCGAACCAAACCATATCGAGTCCATTTTATCAACGTAAGTTTGTTACGAATTTCATATCAACCCAAATGATATGATACCTGCACTTAGACCATAAAGAGAACCAAATCAAAATTCATAAAACATGGATTTTAGTCAATTAATTTTTCTCCAAAACCCCAATTGAACCTGAACCGGATTCAGATTGAACCGAACAGAGCCAAAATTATTTTCCAAAGCCAAATAAACTGGACGAACAGAACCAATAAACGTATAGTAGTTTTCAAACCAACGCAGTCTTCATAGCGTTCGAGAATGAGCACATTCCCATTATGGTCCTTCCAACGTGAAATATCAGTACATTATCTAATCGTAAAAATATGGGCTCCCGTTTAACAGCGTTCAGCTCACGGTGGACGTTGTGATGTGGCTTCCGTGGAGGACTTGATCCCCTCTGTGTTTGATGACAACAATGGTCTACAAGTCCCGATGGTTAATCTCAACAACAATTGGAACTGGCCTTTGCAGGAACCCGCCTTGATCTATGCATGCGTGGAATCCTTTGTTTTCTACGAATTGGCTGTTGGACTTGGTAATTTAGAATGGGATGATGAAGCTTGAAGAGGATGAAGCTTGAAGATCGCTATATAAACCTCAAATCTCCGTTCTGTTTCTTACTTTTAATTTCCGGTGTGTTTTCATTTTCGATGAACTCTCCGATCTGTGTGTTTCTGAATATTGGCTTTTGTTTGGTCTTTTATGATTTTGCTTTCCGGTGTGTTTTCAATTCCGTTGAACTCTTTCCGACCTGTGTGTTTCTGAATATTGCTTTCCGGTGTATTTTCAGTTCCAATAAACTCTTTCCGGTGTGTTTCTGAATATAGTGTTTTTTTTTGTCTTTTATGATTTTGCATTTTGCACCTGAATGCTTTCCAATTTAAATGTTTGGTTATAGATTTTTAATTAAATTTACATGTAATTCAAAGTTTAATAACTCAAGTAAAACGACCAAATTTTCCATAACACGTTTACTTAATTATTTAATTTTCCATAAAATTTGTATTTTAAATGGGCCTCAACTAAAATACCATCTTTGGGGGAAACCAGGAGTATTACACATCTCGCTTATAAACATATTAAAGGTTTAAATGATAACCAATAAATGTTGCTGAATACGGAATCTAGCATAATTAAATGAAGATTTGTTGTGGAATCTGTCTGATTAGTTAGTAATATGAACGGTAACAGCTGAATGTTGCTGAATGCGAAATAAATAACTAACATACTATTTGTTAATAGAATAACAAATTATTTACCCAGTTAAAGTAATAAAATAATAAAACATATACTTGTAAAATAATTAAATAATATTTGAAGAAAATAAATTATCTAAAATATATATAATTCAAGAATTTAGATTCATAATAATTTATTAAACATAAAAATATACATTTTAAAACTATAATATTTTTTCTATTATCAATTTATCAATGAAAATTATCTCATTTGATTCCCTCCTATATTGTAACCATATAAACACCACGTTGGTGTTCCTTCACAAAAGTTTATATGCTATAATTATTTAAAATCTCTATTAAATCTTATTAGAAATGAATTTATTTTAGATTAAAATAAATATTATTTAATACATCATTCCAGATCTGGATGTGCTTTTATAAATACTTTTATTATATGAATCCATATTTGTAAATTTATTTTATGGATCTGTAATTTTATTATTAAGATTCAATTAAAAAGTTCGAGTATTCGGAGCTTCTCGAATTAAATGCCGGATAATTTGCCTAAAACCCAAAAATTTGAAAAAAAAAAGAAAACTGAAAATTCAAAATAGCCAAAACCCAAAAAAATAAATCCAAGTCCGATCAAACCTTATTGACCTTATAATCTCATGTAAAAACAAAAATATAGAATTCCTTAACACTCTACAAATCTGTGGTTACCAGTTAGGGCCTAAGGTTTCTTGTTGCAAGCAGTGCGCAATGGCAACTCCTCGACACATATCCCCCTCTCTCTCTCCAGCTATATACTCAATAATCAATTTACAGATATTATTTTATTTTTTTGTAACCATTAATTTACTAATAATTATGTGAATATTTATCATCTATAACATGTTGTCTTTTATACAATTGGATTTCGAACCATTGCCACATTTTATAACAGTAATACGTATATTTAGTTTTAAATCATAAAAACAATATGGGATCTTTGCAAAAGTATGCTATGTATGTGCATGGAGGTAGAGCTGTCAAGCGGATCGTATCTGCGGATCCTGACCCGTCCCGCCGCGGGTTTAAGTTTTTTTAATTCATAAAAAAATATCTGCTTGATCCACATATAATATATATGTTATCCGCATTAATTAGTTTATTAAGGATTAAATTAAAACTAATAATTAACCTGCTTAATCAAAACTCAGTTTTGTGATTATATGATTCACATGTCATCATCATCCATATACATTTGCATTTCCAAATATTTTTTTGTCTCCAATCCCAATGTTTGTCACCAGAGAATCATAAAGCAATGGTTATACTATCCATATAGGTGCTGGGCGGGGATGTTTTGCTTTTTAATAGGGGTACCAAATTTTTTTGGCCAATAGATCTTCCGAAAACAATCCAACCGCTGGGATTAACTGTCATGTACATGCATTTATCACACCCTTAATTTACCCATAGTGTAGGCTGTAGCCTCTCTCTCTCTCAAACGTAGTGTTTTCTTTTTCCTTTTTTATTTTAAGTTAAAATCTTAAGGATTATTGTTAGTTACAGGTTTTTATTTTACTGTGAAGTCACCAATTGAAATCTAAAATAATATATACTCCTCTGTTCCTAAATACTCATTCTATTTCAGAAAACTTGATATTTTAGGAAAATGAATCTGGACATTATTTGGATGTATCTGGACTCAAAACAATCCAAATACATCCAGATACATCCAAACACATTTTTCCTAAAACATCAAGTTTTCTGAAACAGAGGGAGTATAAGATTTTTTAGAGTTTTCACACAAATTAAAAAACATTTATTGTTTAACAATTAATACATCATTTTCTTAATCAAACCACTTTTTAATAAATATGAACCAATAGAAATTCAATAATTCAATTACTTTTAATTAATGGTTCTTGAAGTTTGTAAAAAGTACCTTAAAAATTCTAAAACATCTTATATTCTGGAACAAAAAAATTCTAAAACATCTTATATTCCAGAACGGAGGGAGTATATTCTGCCGCGCTTAATCTAAAATGGTACCAGACGAATTTATTTGTGTTTATTTCCCCATTTTTTGTATAAGCCAAGACAAATATAATAATCAGTGTGTTTATATTGGATATGTGGCATAACTACTATTTATACATATGCCTTCAGTTTAACAAATCAAAACTAAACTAAACTATTTAGACATAATGTTTATGGTCTTGATCTTACCATTGAGATTGACGACAAACAAAATAATCTAGGTTTTTTTACTGATCTCTTTTGTTTTAGTAACATCTCTTCTAGTAATATGGGAAATTTAGATCCATATGTAGTGTGCTTACAAAATAATTTTATGTTTAGCATATATATTCTGATAATTTTTATTCTCTGTTTGCCATTTGCCTAATTTAAACTGTTATAGTGTTATTTAGGTTTTCTTTCACTGTGTTTATCTCACACATATTTTCGGACATTATTTTTTGCAATAATACGACAATACTCTGATACGAAGAAGTATTGTACTACAAACTTCGGAGAATTGTCAAGTATGTTATTAGCCTAATTCTTTCTTTATTTAACTCTAAAAGATGATATTAAAGCAATACTTTTATTTGGCACTTTTATTTGCCTAGAAATTCTATATCTGAATAGTTCAAATATAGTTTATAATCTTCATACAACTAAACTTAAAAAATTTCGAATATACGATGGAATCAGAAAACATGAGAGCAACACACTAAAGAAGTAGGATGAAGGTACGTACTTAAATTGTGGCTAAGGGCAAGCTAAGTATGTGTGTGTAGGCCGTTGAGTACTTGACCTTGTATGGATCGTTGATTTGATAACTTATCTACATACGACTTTTCGATGATTAACGGGTTCTTTGTATTAAGAGTATATGCTTCATACAACATCATGATGTTAACCAAGTTGTCTTGGTCTAGTGGTAAAAGAACTTCAGCTGGAGTACCCACCCTGGATTCGAGCCTTAGCCACAACGGATTTAACATCCTTTCTGTTGAGGCGCTGGACCCATTGAGCAAAGCTCGGGGGATAGTTGGTTCCTGTTCGGGTTCGATCATCGGAATCCAGATACAACTGGACAAAGCTCGGACCATCAGCCCCGGCTCCAGGACTGGTCGGTGACTGTTCGGTCGGCTCTTCAGATCCGGATACAAGAGTTATAAAAAAAAAAAAAAAAAAAAAAAAAAAAAAAAAAAAAAAAAAAAATGATGTTGGATAATTTCAAGATTTTGATTAAATATTCGTGGGAGTTTATCTATACGAGAACAGATGGGAAATGTTTGGAAATCGACACAGTCATGGGAAGTATATGTGAGTGGCACGATCTTTAACCTTTACTTCTATGTTGCTTTAAGTTATGCGCCGAGCAATTTTTTTTTTTAACAAAACCTATTTTTCATATAAGAAATTAATGAAATTGGAGAGCATGTATGTCGCAAGTTGGTCAAGATGTTCTACGCGACTTTTGTTTTTCCTCGGTCTTTATTACATAGTTTTATTAAAAAAAAATAGTAAACTAATTTTATTATTTTTGACGGTTGAATAATATATCTATCATATATGGATGATCTGGTTTATAATAGACATAATTTTGACAAATGATAATTTTTTAAAAATAGTTGAATCTACGAACTGCAATAGTTTACTTTTCAAATCTGAATCTATAGACCTAATCTAAGAAATAATAACATCAATTGTTCACGATTATACGAATTCACGAGTTATATTATTATTTTTGGGCTGATTTCATTCTATAATCCCACATAAAATCATGAAATTTGGGACATATTGGACGACAACGCAAGTCCTCTCCCAACAACCGCTTGTGGGTTTAAATCCACAAAGCGGTTGGCTCCGTTTGATAGGAAACAGGACAGTACGCTTGTGGGCAGGACTTGAGCCACGGTAAGCTTCACGACAAGCAGCCAGAAGTGTAGTTTTGAATAATGCACTGAAAAAACTCGTTCTACAGAAACTATTATCTTTTATTTGAGCATCCTAACTGTGAATTAAATCAGACTTCGGACAATTGTCAAATACTCCATCTGTCCTATTATATAAGCAGTTTTAGAAGATTTTTTTTGTTTCAAAATATAAGCTGTTTCATATTTTCTGAGTACTTTTTCCTTTATTGAATATTGTGTAACCAATTACATTATGGAGTGATTCTCCTGATTGGTTGAATTAAATTATTAAATGATATTTTTTTAAAGAAAATTAAGTTTCTTAATATATGTGCACATACCTTAAACTGCTTATATAATGGGACAGAGGGAGTATATTATTAGCCTAATTAGAGAAATTTTTTAAAATACATATGTTGGGAAATTTTCAAAAATACACCTATAGTGTAGCAATTTTCAAAAATACATTTTTTTCTAGTTTTAATCTATAAGTTTAGGTTCACTAATCTTTAATTAGGGTTTAGATTTTGAGGTTTATGATTTAGATTTAAGGGTTCAAGGTTATATTTTATGGTTTGAGGTTTATATTTAAGGTTTAAAGTTCTTTTACTCAATGAAAAAATGTATTTTTAAAAATATTCACCCTAGAAGTGTAGTTTTGAAAATTAACATCTCAAAATGTGTATTTTTGAAATTTCTCCCTAGTTATTTATTTATTTAACACAAGATGATATTAGCAATATATAGTTTTATTTGGCCCTTTTATTTGCCTATTTCTCAGATAAACTATTGGATACAAATTCTAAAGCTGAATAGTTCAAATATATTTTAGAATCTTCATAAAACAAAACTTTAGATATTTGGAATATAAGATTAAAACATGAGAGCAACACACTAACGAAATGGGATGAAGGTACTTTAATTGTGGCTAAGAGCAAGTATATCTGTATATGTGCGTGGGCCGTTGACTTGACCTTGTATGGATCGTTGATTTGATCACTTATATACGTACGACTTTTCAGTTAACGGATTTTTGTATCAAGAATATATGGTTAAAACAACATTATAATTTTGGATAATATGATGATTCTGATTTAATATTCGTGGGGGTTTGTCTATGCGAGAACAAATAGCAAATGTTTGGAAATTAATGACACAGTCGTGGGAAGTGTATGGGTGGCAGTGTGGCACAATCTTTCATCTTTAACCTTTACTTCTCTCTTGCTTTAAGTTATGTCGAGCAATTTTAAAAAGTAAACTATTTTTCCATATAAGAAATGAAATTGGAGAGCATATCGCAAGTTTTTATTTGGTATGAAGCATATCGCAAGTTGGTCAAGATGTTCTACGCAACTTTTATTTTTCCTCTCTCTATCACATAGTTTTGGTGAAAACAATAGTAAAATATTATTATTTTTGACGATCGAAAATATGTATATATCATATATGGATGATCTGATATATAATACACATAAGTTTGAGGAATGGTATTTTTAAAACATAGTTGAATCTACAATGCAATAGTTTAATTTTCAAATCTGAATCTAGACCTAATCTTATGTAATAATAACATCAATTTGTTCACATATAAACCAATTTATAACTACCAAGATATATTCCCAATAGTTTGCTTTTCATATTTAGATGTAGACCTAATCTTCAAATTTTTATTTTTTGTTGGTCCAACAATCTTCAAATAAGTTACTATACGGAAAAAACGATTATACGAATTCACGAGTTGTACCTACTACCAAAGACATAAAAATAAGTAGAGGTCAATATCCACTTGTTTGAGAAAATGTGGGATAATAAATAATTAGAGCCTGTAAACAAACCCAGCAAAAATTATAATATTACAATTTGTCTGGGATATGCTTCGGAACATAACTCAAACACAACGTATAAAAAAAGTATTTTCGGAATTGGATGATTTGGATCTACGTATGAATCTATATTAAAATGCTATTGTGCATCTAGAGAAAATTAAAAGATTTGTAAGCTTACAAAACAGTTGTATGCGCCCAGAAGTGAAAGAACAATCCAACGTGCATTCCTTTGACTCGACACCAAATTGACCAACCAACTAATCGATGTTGACTTATCCAGAGATGAACCTAGAAACCGAACCAAACCATATCAAGTCGAACGTAACAAAAAACACTTGTCATTTTGTCAACGTAAGTTTGTTACGAATTTCATATCAACCCAAACGATATGAGACTTGCACTTAGACCATAAAGAGAACCAAATCAAAATTCATAAGACATGGATTTTAGACAATTAATTTTTCTCAAAAACCCAATTGAACGTGAACCGGATTCAGATTGAACCGAACAGAGCCAAAATTATTTTCCAAAAGCCAAATAATCTGGACGAACCGAATATTTCAAACCAACGCGGTCTTCATAGCGCGTGGTTTTTTTTTGCATACAATTACAAGTGGCCAATTATAAAATTACACGTCAGTGATTTAGAAAATTCTTAATTATTGTAAAATAAAATAAAAAAATCATACTATTAATCTCTGTACCTCAAAATTTTACTTGTTTATGTTTTTGAACCGAAGAGACAGACTTCTTCTTCTCCGTCGTCGTCGTCTTCTTTCTTCTTCTTTTGTGTACAGACATACCTTCATTTTATAGCGAGAACGACAAAGAGAAACATAGAGAGAGAGAGAGAGAGAGATCTTAAGAAGAAGAAGAAGAAGTAGAAGAAGAAACGAAATTGCGGACGAACAATAGAAGAAATTGAAATTACCCATAGATATCGATACGTATACTCCGGGAGATTTATACGCGTTTCTTCGAGTGTGTGTAGCTCTCAGTTGTTCGTTCGCTGGGAGTTAAGGATTTTTATCGGGGTTTTGTTTTTCGTTAGATCTTTGGGGTGGAAACAAACAAGCTCGTGTAGACGGAAACTCTCGCCGTCTGTGGGATCCGCCTCCGTTTTGAAAAGGTTCCATTTTTCCTCGGATTTTTTGATTTTCCGATTTTGGATTTTGTGCGGACGATGAATTTAGCTTTAGAAGAGATCCGATTTGGTTTCGGGAATTGATATTTCGATTTTCATTTGATCTCCTTCTGTTCTTAGATTGAGAGAAGCATTTGCGGAAATTGTTTGACTGAGATGTTTGCTTTGAAGCAATGCGCTTGCGTGAATGATTGTGTTGTGTTGTGCATTATGAATTGGCTATGAGAAGCTGTGACGATGGTTTGACTGTTTCTTTGTTTGGACTTTGTTGCTATACTAACTTGAAATTGTCAAATTTTTTTCTTTTTCTTGTCCATGTTTGATTCTTCCATCTTACTGTTATGCTTATAAGTTTGCCGGTTGGAAACTGAAAAAAATGGTGAAATTGTGCTGTTCTCTTCAAGAAACGAACTTTGGAGAGAAACTATCTTTTTCAAGAATCAGGCTTGTTTATTTGAGTTTCACAATTATGTTTTGATTCATTTGCATGGCATTCTCTTCTCCATTTCTCTTTGGTTTCCTTGTGTGTGTATGGATTTCTGATATTCAAATACGGTTTCTCTATATGTAACTCTTAGGTGCCAAGTCGAATTTTCTCGTTTGAGCTGAAGAAACTTGTTCCTACAAGTCTGAGGTGTTGCAGTATGCAATAGAGGTTTTGTATGAGATGAAGGCAATTAAAGGGTGGCGTCTAGGGAGAACAAACTATATGCAGTCTTTGCCTGGGGCTCGCCACCGTTCTCTTACAAGGAAACCAGTATGGATCATCGCGGTGGTTTCGCTGATAACTATGTTTGTGATCGGTGCTTACATGTTCCCTCATCACAGCAAAGCTGCTTGTTATATGTTTTCATCTAGAGGATGCAAGGGGATCACTGACTGGCTTCCACCCTCGCCGAGGGAGTTTTCGGATGACGAGATTGCAGCCCGTGTGGTCATTAGGGAGATATTGAGCTCCCCTCGTGTTATTAAAAAGACTTCTAAAATTGCATTCATGTTCTTAACTCCTGGTACATTACCTTTTGAAAAGCTATGGGACCTCTTTTTCCAGGTAGATTTCTTCTCTTTCCCCGCTTCATTTGTGTCACAGGTTTCGTTTTGGTTAAGAAGATACTGATGATAGGAAGTACAAAGAAGTCTTTTTTAGTTTAGGTTGGCTTTTTATGCTGTTTGGTAATTCTTCGGTACTGTAGACTTTGTCTAGAATATCGTTTCAGATCTTAGATAGTAATGCCTTTATGAACATTTGGCGATTAGTGTAGTATCTCTGCGTTGTTTGATTCTGTAACTTATTTCTTTCACTGATGGTTTTGTTGTCCTTTTTATCCTTCCTCACAGGGTCATGAGGGGAAGTTCTCTGTTTATGTCCATGCATCAAAGGATACGCCAGTTCACACCAGTCGTTACTTTCTTAACCGTGAAATTCGAAGTGATGAGGTCTGTCATTTCTCTCTATGGTCATGACTCATGAATGTAGTTGATGGATATACCATGAATGTTTCTTGCTTCTGTAATAAACTTGAATCATGTTCGTTTTCTGAAGGTGGTCTGGGGTAGGATATCAATGATTGACGCTGAGAGACGTTTACTGACCAGTGCTCTCAGAGATCCTGAAAACCAGCAATTTGTTTTGCTCTCTGATAGGTAATCTCCCAGAAACTTCATTTCTCTTCTCACTGATTTTTCTGAGGTTTCCTTAACCAACTTGAGTGTTTCTTGTTTTTTTTTTTTTTTGCAGTTGTGTGCCACTACGAAGTTTTGAATACATGTACAACTATATGCTGTACAGCAATGTCAGCTATGTTGACTGGTAAAGTCATTTCTCCAAGTTGATGTGATTACCAAATTGTAATTACACATATGTTGCCAGATTTCTTCCCGGATTCTCGATACTAATATATGGTTTTCTCCTACTCTTCAGCTTTATCGATCCTGGTCCACATGGAACCGGCAGGCATATGGATCACATGTTGCCGGAAATTCCAAAGGAGGATTTTCGAAAGGGTGCACAGGTAAAACCTATTTCACTGATTCAGTAATATGCCTGCCTCATACTCTGAACATACATGCGAAATCACTAAAATGTCTTTATATCCGTTCTGTGTCAATTATCCTTCTCTATATCCGTGCAGTGGTTCTCCATGAAGCGTCAGCATGCTGTAGTAACAATGGCAGACAGTCTTTACTACTCTAAATTCCGGGACTATTGTGGGGTGAGTTTTACATAAACCCTCAAAATAGATATTTCTTACTTTCGTTTCTTGATTTGATGGAGGTGTTGCTACCTACTTTATATGGATATAATGTAACCACACATTAATAGGAAGCCTCTGTTTTCTCTTCAGCCAGGTATAGAGAGCAACAAGAACTGCATTGCGGATGAACACTACCTGCCAACATTCTTCCATGTGAGAGAATCTGTTCTGACCCTTGAAACTAAAAATTCATTTTTTGTACTTTCTTCATCCGCTAATATACTTTTGGTGTGATAAATCTCTCAGATGCTTGATCCTGGTGGCATTGCTAACTGGACTGTGACATCTGTTGATTGGTCTGAGAAACAGTGGCATCCAAAGACATACATGCCCGAAGATGTCACTCTCGAGTTACTCAAGAACCTCACGGTATTATCACCAAACCAAACTGTTTATGGACTCATAAATTTTCAACCTTTGACTTTTCCCTTGCTAGAGATAATTAATTGATTGGTATACCTTTTGATCCATTTGCAGTCCATTGACGCAGTCTCACGCGGAACAATTGAGGGAACGGTACACGGCTTTAAAACCAATTCATCTCCCACTTGTAACCAGTTGTGAAATTACCAAAGATTATAATTATCTTTTTTGTTTTGATGTCTGCAAACACAGGGTGAAGAAACATGGACACAATGCATGTGGAACGGAATCAAAAGACCTTGCTATCTCTTTGGAAGGAAATTCCACGCAGACACTCTCGATAAACTCATCGAACTCTTTTCAAACTACACAAGCATCGCATAAACCTTCGTGAGATGTTTTGACTGATCGATACGGAAGCAAAGGAGGAGGTATTCTTTTGACTCGGATTCTTTGACCAACGTCCCATTACATTTCCAAGGAACCAAATTAAGAACTTGAGGAACTATCATGGAATGCCTAGAAGATGTTACAACTCGCTGTAAAGTCCCTTTAAGAGCTGAGAAAAATCGTTGTGATCTTGAGAAGCTAAGGAAGAAGTGTTTGGGATTTGTTTATCATTTGGTTCGGGATGTTGGTACATTTTTTTTACTCATCTGTTTTTACTACGTTTCATTGTTATTATAAAAAAAAAAATTCAGAGTGCTTTTTAAATCTCTCTTTTTGTTTGGAATTGTTAATGAATCGTTAAAAAACAAAAAAAAAAAAAAAAAAAATTTNGTTTGAAGCTAAGCATTTTGATCATTTCTCACTGAAACTCCACTTTCTGGAGTTTTTTTATCAGACTAATTAATTATACAAACAGTTATTAAGCAATTTTCTCTTCGTTAAGACACAGTTCTCGAGAACTACATTCTTATTACTGCATATTACAAAAAAATAATATTACAACACCATTTGTTCATCGCCGATGTCCCAAAGCCACCACCGGAATCCTCACCTTATGCCCTCGGCTACCTTTCAACTTCACCTCTCCAAAGCTGTATACTCCAGAAACTGATCTCACGGTCAGTGTGACCGAGAAACTTCTAGCAGCGCCAGGTCTGAGAGTCATTGCCGGTGGGTTTACTTCAATGGCGACAGATGGCTGCATCCTAGCTGTTATTGTGTATGTTTCTTCTACCTCTGCCACGTTTGTCACTCTCCTTGTTATGGTTTGAGTCCCCACAAGGTGAGAAATGGCGATTGATGGTGCATTGAAGTTTGAAGGATGTTTCATGTTGAAGTTGCAGGGCGTGTTTGTGTAGTTTCTTATCTCGTGTGCATCGATCCCCGGGGTTGTGCACAAGAATCCTAGATAGTCCTCATAACCTACATAGACAAAATCGACCAGTCTTATTGACCAGAGATCAAAAGATCTTTGATATATCATCATTGGGGGGAAAACAGAGCAACAACTACCTGCATCAAAGATTAGACCAGGATCTAGAGCAGCACTTGGATTGACATGACCACTTCCGTAATCAAAAGGAGTGGCTTTAACAAGCGTTACAGTTTCTGTGTCTGAATATTGCTGTGCCTGAAGAGGCCTTCCTGCTCTATCTATGACCGTTGATGTTGTCATCAGCGCTGATTTGATAGCAGCTGGACTCCATTGAGGATGCTTCTGCTTCACCAGCGCAGCTATCCCGGCTATGTGTGGTGCAGCCATGCTGGTTCCTGATATCAGTGCAAATCCTTCACCTACTCAAAAGAGCCCAAAGTAAGAAGAAACTTTTAGTTATGTTTCAAAAGAATCTCCACATTTTAGCTTCAGAACTTTGAAAATTTTAATGCTTACCAACATAGTTAGGCTCGTCTGTTCCATTTGGACACCAAGCAGCCCATATTAGATAACCGGGTGCAAGAATATCCGGTTTAAGAAGATCAGCATCTTGAAAGCTGAAATCTTTGGTATTAGGTCCTCTAGCTGAGAACAATGCCACTTGAGGAGCTGATTTGTGAAAGACAGGTTCTAAACCATCTCCGATGCTTCCCTCGGCTTTAAAGCTTTTTACCCGTCCTGTCCAATCCCTTAGTGTGCTGACGTTATAGTAATCAATCAAATCCTAACGATGCCAAGAAAAAAAACAGCATTTCAGATTGAGAAATTAGGCTGAGAGTAAGTGAGTGAAAACATTGAAACTCCCATTACCATTGACTTCGACACATCAGTAATCAGGATTCCTGGAATGGCAGAAGGAACAGGATCGAATTTTGTTCCTGGAGAAACATTTTCAACGACGAGAACGAAACCAGCAGCTCCGAGATGCTTTGCGGTTTCAACAACTTTCTTGATGGAAGCTGTACCAACAACGAAGTTGAAAGAATATCCACAGAGAAGAATCTTCCCTTCAACCAGTTTCTTGTTCAGAACTTCTGGTCTCTGACAATCAGATGGATTATACTTGGAAACAGATGAATCCAGCAGAACATCATTTGCAGAAACCAAAGTGTACAACCGATGAGGCCGAGTTGATGCTGCAGAAAATACAGTACCATTCATCAAAAACACCAAAAATAGAAACTTGGTATAGAATATAGATCATGCCAAACGAAATATATAACATTGTTGTGTGTTCTTACGTGATAATCCCATCCCAGCTAGCATTTTTCCGTTTCCAAGGGTCAGATGGTTTTTGTATCTGCGGTCATCGATTGCAGCAGCGACAGTAGTAATCCAGGGGCTATACGAAACCAAAGTCTTCGGAAATGGGCCTCCGTTTCCAGCAGCTTGAGCAACGAACACGCCAGCTTTAACGGCTCCAAGAAGCGTAGCATCGAATGGATTCAAGAACGTTGTCTTGGTGGTTGTTGGAGGACTGTTTGGACCAACAGAGAGGCTAAGAATGTCAACTCCATCATGAACAGCCTGCTCATGAAAATCAAGGAAATATTCATGGAAAGTTAGCAGTTAGAACAGCAATACAACAAAGCATATGCAGCTGGAGAAACTTGTGATCAGTTCTTAGTACTCTTACCTGATCAATCGCAGCAACAACATCAGCAACAAAGCCTCCAAAAAGCCGGTAAAGAGCCTTGTAAACAGCAATCCTGAAAGAAACTTAGCCTTTTAGCTTACGAAGGAGAAGAAAACAAAACTGTCAACAAAACTGGCATTTTGCATTATCTACATACCTTGCACGCGGAGCCATCCCACTTGCTTTTCCGAATTCATAACCGTGCATTCTCAACGGAATACCGTTATTCCCAGCTGCAATGGCTGCTGTATGACTGAAGAATAAAAGAATCAGAATTGCTTAGTACAGTGAAACAAGAGCACAATGAAAGGGTCCTATATCACCTCCTAGATCCTGAGGACAATATTAAATTATAAAGACAAACCTTCCATGTCCATCGCCATCCATTGGCGATGCATAGTCAATACTAGGGTTAAATGCCCCAGCCGCTTTAGCAGCTTCAGCAAAATGTTGGGCTCCAACGATCTTCCTGTTGCAGAAGCTCTTCTTGGTGTGAGGATCTTCTTCACATTTCCCTCTGTAATGAGGAAGAGGGCCATAAGGTAGTCTATGGTGAGAGGCAAAACTCGGGTGATGCGGATAGATCCCCGAGTCCACAAACCCGATAACAATGTCTTCTCCTGCTCTATCAAAACCACCACCAGTAGGCCAAACATCTGTTGGAAGTCCAAGAAACTCCGGTGTGTGTGTGGTGAGTCTCCTCACTTTCCAATCTTTGTTAACAGATTTCACACCGGGGGCGCGACGTAGTGTCTCTGCCTACCAAATACAGTGGATTAGTGTAAGGGAGCACGAACAAAGAAGTACGTAGAAAATGATCTCAAATCAGTTTTTTTCCACCTGCTCAGGAGAAACATGAGCTGCAAATCCATTTATAACGTGTTTATAGCTGTAAAGCTTCTTGTATGATCCTTCCTCAAAGAGCATCCCAAGAATCATATCGTGCTTCCTCTCTAAGTGACGAGCATAAGATGTCACCAACTCACTGAAAAAAAAGTAACAGATTGTTGATCTAGCAAGCAATGTAAAGACAGTTCTGAAGAGGAGAAACAATGTATCTAAGTACCTTGACGTATCAATCTTCTCATCAGATTCAACAGCAGTTGCTTCAAAACCATTTTCTCCACCTTTGTAACTTATGATTGGATCTCCTTCCATAGTCACAATGTAGACCTCTGCTATCACGGTAACAAGAAGCGAGGAAATGACAAGAACTCTCAACCCAATATCCATATTGATTGGTTCGAACCAATGAAGCTCCAACTTTAATTATGCTGTAGATTCAACTGCATCATCAGAATCAAAAATGAAGGCATTAGCTTTTGATCTCTAGAGAAGAAGTCAATAGATCTTACAGAATTAAGTTCACAGAAAGCTATGACCAATGCCACTCAATAGATCTGAAAAAACCAAACTTTCTCACAAAATACAGACAACACATACTCCACAGAGACACAACAACCACCCCCAAAGGCCACAGAACATCAAAACTGAAAATCCAACGAAAATTGAAACTGGAACCAGCAATCTTTCTCACTGCTTCAATTCAATTTTACAGGAAGCAAACACATAGAGAGAGAGCTTAACAATATCAAACCAACTCCAAGAAAAAACCTAGAAACCCAATTCAGACCTTGAAAGACACAAAGAACCTATAGTTCTTGGTACTCACTCCAGAGAGATTTGCCTAAACACATTAATCAAGTAAAGAAAGCTCAGCACAATTCTATGCCATTTATAAAAAAGAAGAAAAAAAGCTAGAAACAGTAAGTACAGTATAACAACTATTGCTCTTCAATTAATGAGACAAACAAAGAAGAGGAAAAAGAGAGAGAATCTTTTAGTCTCTCAAACCTACATTTTTGCCAAATTAGCACAAATCAAAAAAAATTTAAGACTAGAGCATGAATAACCCACTTTCACAAATCATCCAAGCAAAGAATAAAAACATCAATAAAACCCAGAGGAAACAAAAGTGTGTCTACATTTATCCTCACACAAAGAAAAAAGAAAGATCCTGTTAAAAAAAAAACTGTAGCTTCAATAGAGTAAAGCCAATAAAGCCAACAATAATGTTTGTACGAACTTACATTTGCTTCACGAGACGGAAACAAACAAGCAAAAGTTGCCTTTTGAGACGAAACGGTGAGATTGCGATTGAAATCAAACCGAAAGATCATAAATTTTAGCCACTACATAAATCACATTTGTAGAAAGAAGAAAAAAAACCACAGAAGAAGCTGATTCAGATCTTTAATCGAGTGATTAAGAGAAATTTTGATTCTGGGTTTCTTTGTAGAATGGAGATCTAGCAAAAGATCAAAAAGAGAGAGCAAGGGAGCTCGCTCAAGAGGTAAGTTAAAAAAAAAAAAAAAAAAATGAGNGTGACTTAGTGATGAATGGGGGAGAGTGTGTGTGGAAAATAGAGAAGAAAAGGTCGTTAGGGTTTTTATTTTTGTTGATATTGCTTTCAATGTTTTTTTTTAAACTGCTATTTTTGTTTTCTTATAAATTTGATGGAGACAATGAACCGAAGATGATGGAGACTCTCTCTATAATATATGATTGATTGATCAAGTCGTAATGTTTTGTGTAATGGTAAAAAAATCGTTAAATGTAATTAAGAACTTGAGATTATTTATGGATTTGACATAAATATCCGATTGGTCCGAAAGTGCGGAGGAAGGAGAGTGACGACCATTCGCGCGCGATATTTACCATCAGTTCGTTTTGAAATGACTATGTTACCCCTGGAAATTAGATAGGTCCGAAAATGTTTTATACACAAACTTTAATAACATGCACTAAGAAAGTAACGTCTAGTCGTCTACACGATCGATCCTACCTAACCTAATGATATCTTTTGTCAAAAACTAAAAATAATATACGAGTTGAATCTTATATTTTTTTTTGTTAGAGAAAGTTGAGTTAAATCTTATAAATTAGTCTTTTTGCGTTTGTTTGATGAACTTTAATTTACTAGTATACAAACAATTTCCATGTTATCATGTAAAAAATTTGTTTTTTTATTTGGGTAAGCAAATGTTTTCTTACTATCAATAAAGATGTTATTATTTAAACACAAACAGTTTTTAAAGTTCGAAATATAATTAGACGACATTTAAAAAATTTATTGTCAGGATTCATGAAGAAAAACCATTTTACTCCAATTATAGAAAGTAGAGTTTGAAATCAATGCGGGTAGCTCATTTGCTAAGCAAAGACTACTTTAGGAGAGACGATGACTCGTTAATTATTTTGGGATTTAGTATTGTTGAAATGGAGAAATGATTTACTTTTACAAGTATTATAAAAGAGTGGTTGGTCTTTAATCTGTGTAAGTATTAGTTTCATGATTAAGAAACACATAATGTGTAAAACCAATAAAAGAACACACAAATCAAAAATATGTTTTGAGCCAAAAGGTCTCTAATCTGTGGACCATGTTATGCCAAACTGTCATTGTTTATATATTTATCTATTAATCATTTTTAAAAAATCCAAAAAAACACTTGAACTTTCTCATTCTGATTTACCTTTTTCCTTATAGATTTTCGGTTTATTTTTCTTCTTATATAAATATTATTTGAGGTTTCTTATAAATGTTAAATCAAGAGTATATTTGATTATAGTAAAAACAATCGAAAGTCTTTTTTATCACGAACAACACTTCCGTTATTGATCAAATGAACGAGACAGATGTATCCGTACTAAACCAATAAAACATACAAATGCTTACAAATGAGAAGCTAGTATAACGAGAACAAATACTATTCACTAGGACATCGGCTTTTTGTTATCTTCCTATGTGTTTGTACACCATCGTAAAGTTAAAAAAGAAAAAGTCACCTAAAGCATCCAAATCAAAGGTCGGCCACTCCAACGATCTTGGTATACAATTTGTATGAGGTGCTTTGAATCAAGTATGAAGGAGGAACATATATAATCAGTTCTGTTGTTTCATACATTCACTGCCTAAATGATCCTATCTAATCTCATATGAAGAGCTGAAATATCAACAACATCCTTAAAGACTTAGAAGATTGATCCCTCTTTTTTTGTGTTGCATATACTATACGTACAAGGTGTACACATAGATATATAGACTATTAGCTAGCTAACTAAGTGTTGCAGTTTGTCGATAAAAAAATTTCAGGAGATTTAAGAAAATCTTTGTGATAGATCGCAAGTGTTGTTATAGTTATCCTTGTCTCATTCAGAATATAATGTTAAAGTATATAATGTTAGTTCTAATTATCGATAAGAAAACGAGTTGGTATCGAATGTGTATATAGAATCACAATGAGGTATATGCATATATATATATATATATAGATTGCGGATTGGAGGTATATGGCAGATTAAAGTTAACATCTGAGAGCACATGCGAGGATTGTTCCCACAAAGATGTCGTCTAGTCCAAACACATCATGTGTCCTGTCATATTTTTGATTTCGTCGTCCAAAAGTTAATAAATTGTTCTTCCTCTAGCACCAACAAAGTAAAATCCGTATATTGATTTATTTTATTATATTTGGATAAATGTATTTACTTCTTTAATGTCGATATAACCACCTCATGCATGAGACAGACCGTTACAGTACGTATAATAGCGATGCTGCGATCTATCTTTTATTTTTCTTGAAATGAGAGTCGATGTATATATATATAATATATATATATATATATATATATTTTATAAAAATGTCACTAAAATATATCAAACGATTTTATTGTATTTCATTATTTTTCTTCCTAAAATCATTCAGAGTTAAGGCCTTAATTCACTTTCATAAAAAAAAAAACAAATCTAAAGATCCGGTTCTCGGCTCATTTCCAAGAAAGGTTTCTGGTGATGGCTTGTTGGCTAAACCATTGCGTCTTGAACCAGTTTGATACCTGCAGAGCATGAATCAAGAATGGAAGAGACAATATTTCTATGTCGCTCTTTGAATTCCATCGCCATCTTAACATCCCAATCCGTGTCGATAGAATCCGCATCTCCAAGATTGCGCATCATGTCCTCGAACGTCGATCTTAGATTCTCGAGCACTCCCATCTCAACTTCCAAGTTCTTCCATAGCTTTACAAGAATCAACAAAACGACACAATTAGATTCAGAGATACATAATCAGTCACCTGCCAAATAAAAACTGTGAGAAGGTGAGCAAAGATTAGGATACATCTGTTTCGGAATGATGAACAAGACCGTGAGCTCTCCGCAAGTAGTTCAACAAGGGAGTAGGCAAGCCGTAGTGGAAGATGCTGTGGTTGCTCGAGAGCCAAGTCCCGCGTAACATGTGACTTGTCCAGGAACACTCTTCATCATCAATGACATCAACATCTGCGCAAGGGAAAGAGACTCAGACGCAACTTTAGGCCAAAAACAAAACGAAGAAAACTGAGTGATCACCGATCATATGAAGGTAAGAACTAAGAAGTACCTAAGGGAATGACATCATACGGGTTATCTCCTTTCGGTAGAAACCCGTAAAACGTTAGGAGATGCGAAGAAGAGTAGTTTCCGTAGCTAAGGAAACATTGTTCCCCTTTGTTGCAAGGCCTTGAGAGTGGAAACTTCAAGGAACTCGTCTCGGCGTCTACCTTGCCATACTTCACTATGTGCGGGTTTATCTACAAACCAAGAAAGCGCCAAGGAAGCTCAAAGATAACAGCAAGAAAGCTCAAAGATGAAACAAAACAAAACAAAACATACCGAATGGTTGAGAAAACCGGCGACAGGAACCAAGCAAGTCTTGAGCTTTCCATCAGGGAACTTGATTTGCATGCTGTTTGAGTAAAACAACTCACAAGCCCATAAGTAATGTTCCCATGTATAGAGCTCCCTTGGAAACACATGCCCTTGGTTCGATAAAAGAGGAACCAGTTCGTCGTACCTCTCACGCAAAAGCTGCAGACAAACAAACAAAACAAACACAAAAATTGGCAACACGGATTCAAGTAATGTGTTTTTTCAAGATTACAGCATCTCGTTCACACCTCTTTAGCTTGCATGATCTCATCTAAGAGTAACGTACCATCAAGCGCCATGATTGCATCGACCCCAAAACTCAAACCTGTAAAGAGAATTAGTGTTTGTTATGTATCTGAGTATATCTCTTCCAAAACAAACAAACAAACAAACACTAGTTACTGCAAGAACAGGGGATTTGATTTAGTTACCTGTACAAAACTTGTCCTGTAGAGAGTCAAAGTATGGTTTAAACTTGGAGTCCGGGTTATGCTTCTCCCTCATTGTCCATAACAGCAGCATTGTCTCACATGTCATCCCACCAATCTTCTCAAGTATTGGGTACTGAAGACAAGAAACCACTCTTTGAGATGATGTGAAAAGACACAATCTTTGATTCTTAAGAAAAACGAGGTACCATGTCGGAGTTGAACACATAGTCCTCAGAAATGATGCAAGAGATTGGTATCTCTAAAGCAACATCGCCAAATTTGAGGTCTTGGTCAGCTATAGCTCCACGTCCATAGCCATCGATCTCTATTCCAAATAAAAAAACAAAACACACTTAAACCTTTCTTCTGTTCATCATTGTTTTTTGAGGTTTAAAAAAAAAAAAACAACCGCAAAGCTTACGAGCAATCTGCAGTTTGGTTTTGACTCCATTGTCCTGCCCCCATTGTACAATTCTGCTTTCTTTTTCATCAACTCTAGCTTCCTCCTCCTTTTCCCCTACTGCAACCTCACTGATCCTACTGATTACAGCTGCTCGAAGAGCTTCCGATTTGCACGAAACCGGGATGAGCGAAAGGATCCAGCTGAGAGCTGAGATTTCGTTTCTGAAGCTGTACATTCCTGCTGGAGAAGTGCAAGCGTCTTCTCCAAAATAAACTTCCACCTGCATGCAATTTCACCCCCACAATTCATCATCTATCTATCTTAAGCAACTTTCACAATCAAAAACACAGAAGCATATGATATTTGCTTTACCTTGTCGAGGTTAGCTACTCTTCCAAACACAAGCAGCTTTTCCAATGCAACATTCATTGATTGTTGACACAATGATCCACTGATATTCACAGTTTCCTTTACTCCTAAACCTTTGCAACGCAGGAGCTTCTACAGACAACAACAACAAAAAAGAGAGTCAAAATTTAAACCACTACGTCAAATACAAAACCCAATGACAGTTTTCTTCTATATATTTATCCCAAGATCAAGATTTTATGATTTATTGTCTTTCATCATCAACATTATCCAACTATCAAACATAAAAATTGTTTATCATCTGAATCTGAGAAACCATTTCTAAAGAGATAGACCTATACCGATATTCCAGAAACAACTACAATGTCATTTTTTTCAATTCAATTTTTTTCGAATGTCATGGAACAGAAATGAAAAAAAAAAAAAAAGAAGCTCTAGACATAAATTGGGCAAGTCAGACCTTTTTTTCTTGATAAAAAGGATCATCTTGGGACAGCTCCAGACATAAATCACCAGTCTCAGACATTATATTCAAAGCACACACCTTGCAATTAACCAGCAACAAGACTAATCACGGAACAGAAAACTTGCTACGTTTTTTTTTTTACTGAAGCAGAGCTTTCACTAAACCAAAGCCACTTTTCACAGTATCAATAAGGAGAATCAATAAGGTTTAAAGCCAAAAGGAATTCGAAGAGTTGAGAAATTGAGGAACTTCGCACTGTGAAGAAATCGAGAGTTAACGGAAGGAAAGGGTTTAAAGGGGAAAGAACATCATGAAACTGCGAACTAAACTCTCTCTGCTTGTGTCAGAAGGGTTCGTCGTCTATTCAGGCTTCCCCGGTTTAATTTTGGTTTAATCAATTTCGGTAACACCAAGATCAGTTTCGGATTTGATCAATTAGCCCATTTGAAGCCCAATTTCACAGGTTTTGTTACCTATGTTTTATTCCGACGGATTATTTTATGAAAAATAATTAAATTTTTCATCACGAAATTGAGTTTTGAATAGTAAATCTAGAGGTGTCTTCATTCTGTTGCTTGACTTTTATCTATGCTTCTCAAATCCATTCTGTTATTACTTGATTTTTTTTGGCAGCATATATTTTACCAAACATACTGAAATAAACACTCTAAATTTATTGCACAGAAAAAAAAAAAAAGACACATCTAAATTTATTTATTTTCCACTATTCGGGTCGGATCTCACGAATTCGGATACCCTTTCAGTTGCACCGTCTTACGCAGTCATCGTTTATAAATGGAAAAAAAAAAGCAGCTCTCTTTTTCCTCCTTCTTCTCTCCCCTAAAAAATGTCCCGATTGCTGTCAAAAGCCCTAATCCCCCACGGGAGATTCTTCCTCCGTCGTCTGAGCGAGCCGGCGAAGGCGCCAAACCTCGTCTGCTTCAGCCGCCGTCCCTATTCGTATAAGCCGCACGTCATCGAGATTGAGCTCGAATCTTCCTCGTCAGCGTCTTCCAGGGCAGAGGCGGAAGCAGCGATGCTGAAGAGGCTGAACGAGTTTGTTCGGAGGATCATCGTGCATAATTCTACTCCAGATTGGCTCCTTTTCTCCCCTGGCTCCTCCTTCTGGGTCCCGCCGCATCAGAGCACCGCCGCCAAGTTCGCCCATTTGGTCGACAGGGTGGCGAATCGGCTGACGGAGGAGGAATCTCTCTCTCTCTCGTCTCCTTTTGGCTGGCCCTGCTCCTCTTTCTTCATTCCTCCAGGTATTTTCCCGCCTTACTTTGGGGTTAATCGTCTCAGCTAGATAACGGGTCTCACTTGGTTTTTTGGATTTGCGTGTCCTTTGAGTAAACATTGCTCCATGTCGAAAGAGCTCAAATTTGAAACTCTATCAAGCTTAAAAAGACCTGAAAAGTGAGATTTTAGGGGCGATACGTTTTGATTATGTTCTTGAATTGTTATCTACATGAACATATAATGTAATACTAAAGCTGGTTTGTTTATGCTCTGTGTCTCGTTTTTTTTAAAGATATGATTCTCTTCTTGTTCTTGTTTACTGTATATATTATGGCTTGTTTCCTGGCACGTTTTTTGCTCTCTACTATTGGAATGATAGATGATGGTTCCTCATGGACACAAGAGGTAGAAGCTAACACGGAGTTGAACATTCCAGGGAATGAGATGTTGGAAGTCAAGCTGGCTCATTTTCCAGATCCATTTCACTCATTTAAACTTGGAGACGATGAAGAAGAGTGATGGATGGTTCACATTTCCAGCTCGCGAGCAGTTAAAACATGGCACCTATCAGAGGAAACCACCCGATGAAGTACATTCCTGATGCTGCATAAAGAAACAGATTTTAACTTAACTAAAAGTGAAGCAGTTGTATATACGGTTGCAGACCATGGAGGGGTTATATGATCTTTGGCAGAATTGAACTCCTTTGTTGACTAAATATTTTATAATATTAGAGTTTCTTCCACTGTTTAGCCGGAGTTCATAGTTCATATTACTACTTCAATTTCCGCCTGTGATCGATATAAAACTGGTTTGTTGTTGTCGATTCACCACAGTTTATTTGCATAACTCTGTTTTTTTTTTTTCTAATAACTGGAATAATACTAATCGAAGTATCAAACTTTCATGTGAATCAATAACCAACTTATATAACGGAAGAGTTTCAGTTAAAACATGAAACTTCTTGTACAATTCCAATAATGATACAAAAGCAATAACAACATGTCAACCTTTTTCTTCTTCTTTTTTTTTTTTGCTTAAATCACACTCCACACAACACAGAACTTTCCAATTAAACACTCTGATGGATTCAAGAATCATCTACCTCGCCTGAGGAAACATTCCCGAGTCAGAAGTCGTCATCGCCGGCTCTGTAAAATTACTGGCGCCAGAACCACTATCGGCTCTTGCTCTGCTTACACTCTCCTTTAGCTCAGTCACTACCTGACTCATCGTCGGTCTATTTTTAGAGATATGAGACGCACAAGCCATTGCTACTTCAGTTATCTTCCATGCAGAACCAGCATCAAAACTCTCTCCTAGCTTTGGATCCACAATGCCTCTGATATCTCCTGTGGAAAGAAGCAATCCCACCCGGTCAGTTATGTGTCTGATCTCTGCTCTTGTTGCAGAATGTTTAATCACCGGTTGGCCCGTGACAACTTCTAAAAGAACCACACCGAAGCTGTAGACATCACTCTTCTCGCTTAGTTTCTGCGTCGAGTGGTACCTTCATTATTGTAAAACAATGCCTTAGAAACCCATCACAAGTACAACTAACACCAGAATATGAGCACATATAGTAGTGGAAGAAGCTTTTTTTACTTACTCGGGGTCGAGATAACCGATAGTTCCAGCAACATCGGTTGTCTCCTGGTTATTACCTTCCAATGCGACACTTCTAGATAACCCAAAGTCAGCAATCTTGGCCTGAAGCTTCTCGTTGATCAAAATATTAGCCGGCTTCACATCTCTTTGTACAATGGGAGGCTTGCAACCATTGTGAAGGTACTCAAGTCCTGAGTTTCATACAAACACAAGAATCATTTTGTTTTGTTTTATTCTCTCAGTTATTATTCTAAGTGTGTGTGTTTGAGATCCTTAATCACAAACCTTGTGCTGCATCTAATGATATCTGTAACCTCTCCTCCCAGCTCAAAACATACGAATTTTTCCCTTGATTAAGAAAGTTGTAACGAAAAGGTGATGAGTTTAGTTTCCTCTGGCTATAGTAGCAAAAGACCAAAACTGAGTAGAAGAGAGACTGACCTGACAAATAATCTCCTAAGGTTCCATTAGCCATAAACTCGTAGATAAGAGCCATCTTCTTGTCTTGGTTGCTGTATCCGATAAGAGCAGTTAGGTTCTTGTGATGAACTCTCAGAAGAAGCTCGACCTGATAAATAAACAAGTGGATGCATATCCAGATTACTCCATAACTCACTCATATTAAAGCGTAACATTTTATATTATATAAGAGACTGACCTCTGCTTTGAACTCTTTGTACCCTTGAGCTGATGATTCAGACAGAATCTTGACAGCGACTTGGTCGTCATTTAAGACACCATGGTACACTTTTCCAAAGCCTCCTTTTCCAAGAACTCTCTCAAAGTTGTTTGTCATTTTCACAACTTCTGTGTATTTGTAGTATCGTTTTATTGTGTCCAGTGGCCCAGTCCTGATACCACCAGAGCTTCCTGTACAGATCTCATGAGAAGTTTTTCTTACAAGTAATCCTATAAATGAAAGAACAAGCAATTATAGGATAGTTTCTTGATGTCCATACCACTTTGATGTCTCTTCTTGCACAGCAAGAACAGAGCTATTGCTATAACAAGACCAATCACTCCTGCGACAGATGCTACTGATGGAATGATGTATGCACTCTTCTTTGTCTTCAAATCCAGAGTTTGACATGAAGCAGAAACGCAGAGGTTTGGATTCCCTCCAACTCTTAACAAGTAAAATGCAAGAGACATTATGAAAACATGAACCCCAACCGGCCAAAACTTAGATAGAATTGGTTTTCAACGGCTACAGAGCATATGCAATGCGTTTTAAAAGCCGAAGATAATCATGAACCAACCTCATCAAAAGGGATCCATTGTTTGATCTCTGTAGTAGTTTCACCGGAAGAGTACCCGCTAGCTTGTTTCCTTCCAAGTTTCTGCGGACATATATGAGTGTGAAATTCAAAATAAAGTCGTCTAGCTATAGAAAATAATGTCTATTCTAGTTACTATGACTTACAACTCCGTCAAGTTATGTAAATTGGCGAGGAAATCAGGTACTTTTCCTGCTAAACTGTTGTTTGATAAGTCCCTGAAATGAAATTTTGGTTGCGTGAGTTACAAGTTATCACAAAACTGTTTGGTTGCGTGAGTTACCAGATATCACAAAACTGTGTACTGTACTAAAGATTGGAGATCAAATAGAGAAATACAGACAGTTTCTGTATAAATGTAAGGTTGGAGAAAGCTGGATCAATCTCTCCAGACAAGCCACTTAAGGATAAATTCCTGCAGATCAAACAACTCTTTTGAGAGCATGATCAGAGAGAGAGAACAAAAACATGTATAAGAATTTGAAGGTAAGCCTACAAGGAGATGATTCTCGGAGACTCATTGTCGACATAGCTGCAGTTAATATCCTTCCAAGGATAGTTTACAGGTGCACAAGGATCTCCAAGCCAGCTCTTCTTCACTCCATACTTGGACTTGATTCTCATAATTGCATCAACTTTATCATTCAAACAAAAAATGGTTAAGTGAAAACTTAAAAAAAAAGACTCTGTTTAGAAAATGAAAACCATATATATAAATATATATATACGTACCATCTTGTTGATCAGTAGGTGGCTGAAGAAACTCGTTGACACGATACGTCTCAACGGCATTGATGGTTGGTGGGAGCGTAGATTTATCAGTTCGCTGCAGACGAAACTCGTGTCGTGGTCCAGTGACTGGTTCCTGAGTGTAGAGTGTGTCTGTGTACAAGAAGCGAGGGCTAAAGCTATCATACAGGGTAGTATTATCATTCCAAAACAATGAGAACTCTCTCGTCTCGTTGCTTTTAATCTCTTGAACTTCAGCGAAATGCATGTACACGTAGAACTTCCACGTAGGGATAGTTGGTTCCCAGTAGAGGGTTATGTCTACGCTTGCATTCAATGGCGACGAAGCAGTGTTCATAATGGCACGAGCAGGCTGGAATCCATTGTTGTTGTTGGGATCTATCGTGAGGTTTGTACTGAAAACTCTATGGTTTGGGAACTTTAGAGGGTTCCATATACGATCATACACATCATCTTTATACCTAAGAAGACGAAATTAAGAACAGAACAAGTTAAGAGATAGTGTATATATAATATGAGATTAATATCACATGAATCATACTAACCTGACAGGACGATTTCCAAGTGCCCCAAGATCCCATCTTCGATAAAGCATAAGAGAACCATAAGGCGTCTCGTATGTATCATTGTTCAAGAGCCTGAATTCTAGCACAGACAAGAATGGAGTTCCTCTGTCTTTATCAACAAGGCACACATGGACCTTGTCTGAACGAAGAGTGTGGATTATCTCTTTGGTAACTATGGTGGTTTCATTATCTATTGCAACAGAATCCCATAAATTGACCCCAAGATAAACATCAAACTCTGGTGCTTTCCCCAGATTGTCATAGTTACCGTACATGAAACGTGTTCTGATCAAATACTTGAAGCCTTTTCCACGTGGAGGCTGCACATCGTAACAGTTCCTCTTTCCTTCAGGGAAGCTCCTAACGTTCTGGAACTGCTTCTCAAGAGAACTTGTCTGAAACTCAGGATCTATGCTATGGATTGTCCCGGACTCGACAAAAGCAGCATCTGAGACGTACTTTATGTCTGTTTTGTTATCGTTATAGCTTGAATCCTCAGGTATACCACAATCGATGCTAACAAAACCTGTAATATAAAGTATAAACACACACACACACACACACACGTAAAGATTATAATATATATGCAAGACTCTGTGTACCTGATTGGTCTTGAGCATGAACAAGAAGAACAAGAACAGCGAAGAAGCTTGCGAATGAAATCAACGGAACAAAGTTGTGACGCACCATTTTAGTTCTTAATCAACACGTTCTTACGTAGATTAGTTTAGTCCTTAGTATCATATTCCTCTTCTGCACTACTTATACAAAGCGAGTTTTTCTTTCTCCAAATACCAAAAAAATGTTTTCGAGTCAAATGGGACAAGTTGGGATTTTCTAAGAGTTTCTTTCTGTCAATAATATCATACCGACGACTTTCTGGGTGGTATTTTTGTCAGAAGAGAAAATTTCAAGTCGGTGCATTGTTTAAAGGGTTTAAAACAAAAGGGTCAATTCTTAGGATTAGTTGACCATGGGAGTTTCAAACTATCACGTAAAGAAAGGGATCTGCAAGTCAGCAAGTGGCATAAACAAAGTTATAGAAATCAAATCAATATTGACGTCACATTCAACGAGGATATAGATCCGTGATCGATGAATCATCAATAGACAATAGATACTGGAACAGGCTTCCTCGTCATAGATTCAAGCGGATCTTTTTTTTATAACGAAAACCCTGGTAATGTCACAGTATTCCCATATTTTTTTTTCTTGTGTAGACTGAAAGTTCTTCTCCTTGATACTTGACTTAAGTGAAGATAGTGTTTTGGCATGCATACATATGTTATTCAGAAACCATTTCAGAAGCTAGCGGTTTACCTAATTGAAGTCTTATCTGCCTTACGAAGCTAATCACAGGGTCACCGGTTATGTGTTTATCATACAGGTAGAAAGATCAACTGAAGATTCTGAATCATAACTCTTTGTGCAGCAAAGAATGTAATATATGCAGCTCAAGAATCAAACTGAAGAACTGTCTATGAGAAAGTAAACAAAGGATTTAAGAACCACAAATGTTTCCAAGAATATTCAAGCTTCTTCTTCTTGATCAACAATTATCTACCTCGGCTGAAGGACCACTCCTGGGTCCAAACTCATTGATACCATCTTCTCTGTTGGCTCTCTGAGAGTCTTTTCCCTGGAATCACGCTCTGCATAGACTATCCTTTAGCTCAGCCACCACCTGACTCATCGTCAGTCTTGTTGCAGAAGTCTGAGACGCACAAGCCAATGCTACTTCAGTGATCTTCGAGGCTAAACCAGCGTTGAACCTCTCTCCTAGCCTCGGGTCCACAATGTTTTTGATATCCCCTTTGGACAGCATCAAGCTGACTCGGTCGCTTATGTGTCTGTTCTCTGCTGTGCTTGGACGTGAAATTACCGGTTGGCCCGTGATTACCTCCAGAAGAACCACCCCAAAGCTGTAAACATCGCTCTTCTCGCTGAATTGCCGCATGGAGTGGTGCCTTCGATTCAAGAAAAATGTATAAGAAACCGTAACAACAACCACCAGATCATGACCATAGAGTAGGTACAAGTGAATATAGACAAAATAACGCAATGGATTTGAGGTATAAGAGAAAAGCTTTACTCAGGGTCAAGAGATAGCCGATTGTTCCAGCAACTTCGGTTGAAACCTGGCTGTCATCTTCAACAGCAAAGCTTCTAGATAAACCTAAGTCGGCGATCTTGGCCTGGAGCTTTTCGTTAATCAGAATGTTTGCCGGCTTCACGTCTCTGTGAACTATGGGAGGTTTGCATCCATTGTGGAGATACTCTAGTCCTGTTTATTTTTCAAAAAAATAAGAGTTTGATTGAATTTTGGCATTCCTTTGGTAGATATTGAGATCCTGACCTTGTGCAGCATCTAATAATATCTGTAACCTCTCCTCCCAGCTCAGTGTACTCGAATTATTCCCTTGATTATACAACCACAACAAAAGTAAGTTCTTTTGTTTATAACAAAGACAAGTAAACAGAATTAACTACAAAAGGCTAACCTGACAAGTAGTCTCCCAAGGTCCCATTACCGATAAACTCGTAGATAAGTGCCATGTGGTCTCCTTCTTGACAGTATCCAATAAGAGCTATTAGGTTCTTGTGAATGAACTCTCGGGAGAAGTTCTACCTGCCAATCAACAAATCGATGTGTCTCTCAGAACCATCCCTATACTCACTTTTCATCTGGAGATAAAAAAGTATATGAGAGTGACCTCTGCTCGAAACTCTTTGTACCCTTGGGCTGACGATTTAGACAAGATCTTGACAGCAACTTGGTCCCCATTCAAGACACCATAGTATACTTTTCCAAAGCCTCCGCGTCCAAGAACTCTCTCCAAGTTTTTTGTAACTTCCACGATTTCTGAATACTTGTAGCATCGCTTTGTGTCTAGTGGTCCAATCTTGACACGAGAAGTGCCTGTAAGAATATCATGAAATCTTTTTTCATAAGAAGTCTCGGAACAAAATGCAAATCTTTATGTTTACTCACTTCGTTGTCTCTTCTTGAATTGCAAGAACAAAGTTAATGGGAGCAAGAGAACAAGCAATCCTGTGACAGATGCTACCAATGGAATGAAGTATTTGTTCTTCCGGGGCTTTTTATTTTGACATGAACCAGACACGCAAAGGTCTCGATGTTGGAAGAGAAGGTGTGTTTAGAATGATGGAGAAATTTGTTTAGAACTTTGGAAGACTAGTAAGAAGAAGAAGGAGGTTTGTTTTTAGTAGAACTTTTTATTACTTAACTTCTTTCTTTATTACAAACTCTCTTGATTTCTTGATTACAAAGTGAGAGGGGAGGGAGATATATATAGCTTCCACATTACAAAATATCACACATATTTTAATCCTAAATCTAGAGAGTTCATACTAAATATCTAGATTATTGTTTACAAATATCTATAGAGATCTTTCTAGTCATCACTCTCCAAAACTCTCTAGAACATTTTGACGAGGTGGAGATGTTGATATTTTCCAAAGGAATTCTAGAAGAGGTTAAGGAGGTGGAAGGGTTGATAGAGTTTGGGCTAAGTATATGGGGGTTTAGCCCAAATCAAAGTTAAACTACTTTACTAACACTCGATTCCCGCCAACTGTTATGATTAAAATGCAGAAACGTTATGAGAAAAAAAATCAATATGCCAATATACTGAAACAGAACTGCTACAATATGCCACCACCATCCATGACCAGAGCTTCCCGTGATGACTCAGTCATATTTTTAGACGCCTTAGAGTCTCCTTCAGTAGAAGATTCTCTACCTTGCTGATTACCAGAAACCGCTCCAATTTCCTGGTCCACTAAAAACTTTAAAATTCCATGGAAGTATACAACAAAACGTGAACGTAAACCATTATAAACTATCATTACCTGTGAAATTGATGGACATATTGCGCTATCCATAAGCAGTGGCGGAGCCACGTTATGCAGGGAGGGGGCAGTTACCCCAGTGGATTTTAATAATTATATAAAATTGTACCTATTTTATGAGAAGATGCTGGTTAAATTGGTTGTTGCCCCCATCTTATATAATGTTTATGCCCCCATTATCTTTGGTTCGAGTCTTGGTTGTTTCTTTTCTTTTCTGTTTTTATTAGATTTTTTTTTTCTTACATAGAAAAACTACATTCTATTTTTATCTCTCCATTAAATGTAAGATTTTGTTGTCAAAATTTATTAATTTCAATGCATTTGTGTTATTTTCCATTTTTCCTTGATATATACGTAGTATATTTTATTTTATTTTTCTTACTTTTATATTACTATGTTTTACATATTTTACAACGTGATATAGTATTTAGTGGATTTCTCAATTATTTTGTACTTAACTTAGTTTTTACTTTTTAAGTTAACTCAAGTCAAGTATGGTTGTTTCGAATATCTTTAAACAATATATACAATAATCAATAATATATAAATTTTTATTTTCTTTTTTTTTTTCTGAAGTTTTTGTGCCCCCACTCAAAAAAAATTCTGGCTCCGCCACTGTCCATAAGATCAACCAAATGAGCATTACCAGGGTTATTATCAGCCTCATCCTGGAAATCTATATCAGCCTGTGATCAAGAACACAAATTAAATCTCACAAAAATAAAAAACAAATTAAAACATGAACAAATACTGAATCAGAAACATACCTGCTTTATTTTAGTATTATCTAGGCGGTATAGATTCTAACAAAAGCAAGAAAACAAAAATACAATGAGATATAGGCGGCATAGATTATAACAACATAGCAAGTGGTAAACAAAAGAATTAAACAAGGACTAAGAACCTTGTCGTCACTCATCTCTATGTATCCGCTTTCTGAGTCATGCTTTGTGGAACAACTAAGCATGTAATTAGCATTCCCTTTCCAGTGGATTCCAATGAGGGTCTTTTCCTGAGGCTCTAAGGTAGCCACTTACATCTTTGATTGTGCGGAAATCAGGATTAAAGATAGCAAGTGATCCCAATATCGGCTGAATCCTCAAGTAATCCAATGCTATGCCAAGTCGGTGAACAACCTAACGTCGTTGATTCATGGCATAGACTAGACCCTTGTAGGATGAGTGCCCGTAACAGTAATGTTGTTCTTTGTAAGTTTCATAGAAGCGTCTTGCTTTATCTGGCGTACTGATGCGAGTACTTGGTGTAAACGTACGGGCATTGCACATCCCCTTCACAAGCTCTTTAGAAATTTTTAACAATAATAATAATAATTTTTTAAGTTTAGAGTTTAGTTAAGGATTTTGAAAATTAATCTTTTACATTGCACAGCTTGGTTTGGCGTCCTTTAATTTTATTTTATTTTTATCTTTTAAATTTTTTAAAAATGAAAAGAAATAATAGTATTCATAATAACTAATGTAGATTATTACATAAAACACAAATCAAACACGAAGGTTAAAAAACCTCAACTAAATTGTAACATAAGAATAAGATACAAGGACAGCAAAACATAAACTTAATCAAAAGTTTGACAGTTTAACAATCATTTCATTCAAGCACAAGCACACAATTCAATAATAAATAACCCCAAGATGTTTAAACACCTTTTGGCTCACAACATATTTTGATTTGTGTGTTCTTTTATTGGTTTTTACACATTATGTGTTTATTAATCATGGACCATGTTATGCCAAACTGTCATTGTTTAAAATCTTTATCTCTTAATCAATTTTTTTTAATAACCCCAAAAATACTTGAACTTTCTCAATATGATTTACCCGTTTCTGGTAGATTTTCGGTTTGCTTTTCTTCTTATATAAAGATGATTTGAGGTTTATTTTAAATGTTAAATCAAGAATAAATTTGTTCACAAGCAACACTATCGTTGTTGATCAAATGAACGAGACAGATGTCCAGTGGCGGAGCCAGTTCAGTATGACGTGGGTCTGTGAATTTTAAAAAACTATGTTTATAAGCTTATTTACTTTGACATTTTGTACATAGTTTATGCCGAAATCCTTAAGTTGACCCCCTTGTCCTAAAGTCAAATTCTCTCATTCGTACATCTTTTGTTAATTTTCTTTATTTATGCATATATTCTCTAACTTTTCTATATATTTTATGCATCAATATTGTTTCTCCTTTCTTTTTTATTATATATTGGACATAACATTAATTTAACTTGTAATATGGATGATAATTTATGCATTTAGATAAAAAGAAGTAGTTTGTAAACAATCAAATTTGTGATATCAATTTTTTTACCAGTATTTAATTTTGGAAATAGATAACATCAGGTCACTAGTGTATTTTATTAGTTTTTTTTTTAAACAAAAAGTACCATTTTTACCAAAATAATTGACCCCTGTACAAGAAAATTCTACCTCCGCCACTGGATGTATCCGTACTAAACCAATATAACATGCAAGTGCTTACAAATGAAAAGCTAGTGTAATGAGGAGAACAAATACACTTCACTAGGAGACATCGGTTTTTTGTTATTTTCCTATGTGTTTGTACACCATCGTAAAGTTAAGAAGAAAAAAGTCACCTAAAGCATCCAAATCAAAGGTCGGCCACTCCAACAATCTTGGTACATTTTGTATGAGGTGCTTTGAATCAAGTAGGAAGGAGGAACCTTTAATGGCATCTCAGTTAGCTATTTGTCATATTGTATGTTTCAAATTTGGATCAAACAGAGACAATGACAAAAACCTTATAACGTGAAACTTCTTGTACAGTTCAATTTTCTTACAAAGCAAACAGCCAAACACAGCTCAAACTTGAATCACACTCCACACCACACATAACTTTTCCAGGTTTTTCAGATTAAAACTCTGATGGATTCAAGAATCATCTACCTCGCCTGAGGAAACATTCCCGAGTCATAAGCCGTTATCGCTGGCTCTGTAACACTGCTGGCACCAGAACCACCACCGGCTCTTGCTCTGCTTACACTTTCCTTCAGTTCAGCCACTACCTGACTCATCGTCGGTCTATTTTTAGAGATAGGAGACGCACAAGCCATTGCTACTTCAGTGATCTTCCATGCAGAGCCAGCATCAAACCTCTCTCCTAGCTTTGGATCCACAATGCCTCTTATATCTCCTGTGGACAGAAGCAACTCAACCCGGTCGGTTATGTGTTTGTTCTCTGCTGTTGTTCTTGAACGTGTAATCACCGGTTGGCCCGTAACAACTTCTAAAAGAACCACACCGAAGCTGTAAACATCACTTCTCTCGCTTAATTTCTGCGTCGAGTGGTACCTTCATTTTATAAAACAAATAAACAATGCCTCAGAACGGCTGATAACAACAGAACATAAACACATTGTGATGTCGTAGATCAAGGTTTTTACTTACTCGGGGTCGAGATAACCGATAGTTCCAGCAACAGCGGTTGAATCCTGGTTATTCCCCTCCGGTGCAACGCTTCTAGACAACCCAAAGTCAGCAATCTTGGCCTGGAGCTGCTCGTTGATTAGAATATTAGCCGGCTTTACATCTCTTTGTACAATGGGAGGCTTGCAGCCATTGTGAAGATACTCAAGCCCTGAGTTTCATACAAACATAGTATGGATGCTGAGGAATCTTAACAAAACACAAGAATCATTTAATTTTTTATATTATTTTCTCAATTCTTATTTTGGTATGTGTTTTGAGATCATTTGATCACAAACCTTGTGCAGCGTCTAGTGATATTTGTAACCTCTCCTCCCAGCTCAAGACATAGGATTTTTTCCCTTGATTAGGAGAGAAACCAAAAGGTAAGTTTAATTTCCTCTGGCTATAGCAGCAAAACACCACTGACAAAAACTAAGTAGAAGAGAGACTGACCTGACAAATAATCTCCCAAGGTTCCATTAGCCATAAACTCGTAGATAAGAGCTACCTTGTTGCCTTCGTTGCAGTATCCAATAAGAGCGGTTAGGTTCCTGTGATGTACTCTCAGGAGAAGTTCGACCTGATGAATTTAACATGTGAATGAATCCATAACTCATTTTGTAAAGACTAAAACCCTTAAACTATACTTAAGACTCTGACCTCTGCTCTGAACTCTTTGTACCCTTGAGTTGATGATTCAGACAGAATCTTGACAGCGACTTGGTCCTCATTTAAGACACCATGGTATACTTTTCCGAAACCACCTTGTCCAAGAACTCTCTCAAAGTTGTTTGTCATTTTCACAACTTCTGTGTATTTGTAGTATCGCTTTGTTGTGTCCAACGGCCCGGTCCTAACACTATTAGAGCCGCCTGTAAAGATAATCATGAGAACTTTTCTTACAAGTAATCCTAGAAAATGTAATTTAGGATGGTTTCTTGATGTCTGTACCACTTCGATGTCTCTTCTTGTACAGCAAGAACAGAGCTATTGCTATTACAAGACCAATCACTGCCGCGCCAGATGCTACTAATGGAATCATGTATGTACTCTTCCCAGCCTTTTCCTCAGTATTTTGACATGAAGCAGCAACGCAGAGCTCTGGATTCCCGCCATATCTTACGATCAAAATGCAGAGACATTATGAAATCAGTCAACAGCTACAGAGCACATGCGTTCTCTTTGAAAAGACAAAGATAATCATGAGCCAACCTCAGCAAAAGTGATTTATTGTTTGATCTCTCCAGTAGTTTCGCCGGAAGAGTACCCTTAAAGTTGTTTCCTTCCAAGTTTCTGCAGACATGTAAGTGAAAGACAATTGGATACCATTGTTTATGTGATACAAAAGTATGACTTACAACTCCGTCAAGTTATGTAGATTTCCCAGAAAAGCAGGTACTTTTCCTGTTAAACTGTTGTGTGACAAGTCCCTGTAATGAAATTTTGGTAGCGTCAGTTAACTAAGGATTTTCACAACTCTCTGTACTAAAGATTCCAGAGGAAATGGAAGTTACAGACAGAGTCTTTATCGATGTAAGGTTGGAGAAGGCTGGATCAATCTCGCCAGTCAAGCTACTTGAGGATAAATTCCTGAAAATCAAACAACTCTTGTGAGAACAGGAGAGAAAGAGACAGAAAACGAAACCATATATAAGCATTTGAAGATAAGCCTACACGGAAATGATTCTTGGAGGCTCGTTATCCACATAGCTGCAGCTAATATCCCTCCAAGGGTAGTTTACAGGTGAACAAGGATCTCCAAGCCAGCTCTTCTTCACTCCATACTTGGACTTGATTATCATAATTGCATCAACTATAATTCAAACCAAACATAGAAAATAAGTGCAAGCTTAAATACTCTGTTCCTGAAAATGAAACCATATATACCATCTTGTTGATCAGTAGGCGACTGAAGAAACTCGTTGACACGATACGTCTCAATGGCGTTAATGATTGGTGGGAGCGTAGATTTATCTGTTCGTTTGAAAAGAAATTCGTGTTTCGGTCCTGTGACAGGATTCTTAACGTAAAGAGTGTCTGTGTACAAGAAACGAGGGCTAAACTTATCATACAAGTTAGTTTTATCATTCCAAATCACCGAGAACTCTCTCGTCTCGTTGCTTGGCATCTCTTGAACTTCAGAGAAATGCATGTACACATAGAACTTCCACAAAGGGTTAACTGGTTCCCATATAAGCAGTACGTCTAAGCTTGCGTTCAAAGGCGTCGAAGCCGTGTTCATCACGACACGAGCAGGCTGGAATCCGTTGTTGATATTCGAATCTACCGTCAGGTTCGTGGTAATGACTCTATGGTTTGGGAACTTTAGAGGCATCCATATACGGTCATACACATCATCTTTGTACCTGAGAAAACCTAACTTAGAACACAAGTTAACCAAGAGATGTGAGATTAACCTAACAGGACTCATACTAACCTGACAGGACGATCTCCAAGAGACCCGAGATCCCATCTTCGATACAGCATAATTGAATCATGAGGAGTCTCGTAAGTATCGGTTTTCAAGAGCCTGAGTTCTAACACAGACAAGAATGGGGTTCCTTTGTCTTTATCAACAAGGCACACATGAACGTGGTCTGAGCGAAGAGTGTAGATGATCTCTTTGGTAGCTACCGTAGTTGCATTATCTAGAATAACAGAGTCCCAGAGATTGACCCCAAGGTAAAGATCGAACTCTGGCGCTTTTCCTAGCTTGTCGTAGTTACCGTACATGTAACGTGTTCTGATCAAATACTTGAAGCCTTTTCCCAGAGGAGGCTTCACATCGTAACAGTTTCTCTTGCCTTGAGGGAAGCTCCTAACGTTTTGGAACTGTTTCTCAAGAGAACTCGTCTGAAACTCAGGATCTATGCTATGGATTGTCCCGGACTCGAGGAAAGCAGCATCAGAAACGTACTTTATGTCTGTTGTTTTATCGTTATAGCTTGAATCCTCAGGTATACCGCAATCGATACTGACAAAACCTGTAATATAAACACACACACATACAGAGGTTTATAGCCTTTAAAACACAACCACTTTTTAATACATTTTCAAGACTTTTTGTATTGTGTACCTGATTGGTCTTGAGCACGAACAAGAAGAACAAGAACAGCAAAGAAGCTTGCAAATGAAAACAACAGAAGAAAGTTGTAACGCGCCATGAATGACAAAATCTGTTTCTTGATCAACACTCTCTCATACAAATATTCAGTCTCATCCTCTTCTGCCATGATTCTGCACTCTAAAGATTATTTAATCTATAGCCACGTGCCCATGTTGGGTGATGGTGAAGCACTATTTCTTAAAATCAAATACTATTTAAAATCATGTTGGGTGATGGTGAAGCACTATTTCAAGTCAAAGAGGCAAGTTGGGATATTCCAAGAGCTTCCTGTTAATATCATAGCAACGACTTCTGGTGGTCGTTTTTCAGTTGACAGAATTTAAAGTTGGCTAATTGTTTAAAGCCAGAGAATTAGTTCTGATGATTAGTTGACAATATTGAAACTTTCAAACTAACATAAAGAAACTGCAAGTGACATAAACCAAGTTATAAATCAGGTGATTATTTTTGGATTCATAACTTCACTATTTCCTAGCGCTCACAACATAGATTAGATGTACCCCAATGCTTATATTATTGGACACAAAAACTTTAATATAAGTTTCAGTGTACAGAAACATTTGAAACTGAACTCAATTTGTTTTCATGAGTTTTCCAGTAAAGTTTTAGCTTATCATGACCTCAGTAGGCATATTAAATTTTTAACAGCTTAGAAAACTCCTTGCTATTTTTTTAAAAATGACAAATATTGTTCATCTTTTTTTTTTTTAATAGGAATTTTGCAACTAGTGTAGAATCTAGGTGAATGCTATCATTTCCTTCTTCATATGAAATAGTAAAAGTTCAATAAATAAAAATAAAAAACTTCAAATACCATTTGAATTTTGTAAAATATTTCCCATTCTCCCTAGCTAAATTCACCGATCTAAATTTATTTTTGTTATAATACAACTATTTATAATTGTACCCATTATTTAAGACCAATGTGTTAGCGCGGTTAACCATTTGATTTTGAAAAAAAAAAAGTAGTAATTTTTACACAAATAAATTATATCAAATTTTTGAAAGAACAAATTCCGAGCTTTTGTTAGTGAAAAACTATAAAGAAAAAAGATAAACACATAGCTTTTGTTATGGTGAAAACATCTGATGTCTTGGAAATAAGATTTTAAATTTACTATAGTTTAAAATCATATTATAACAATAAGAACGTTTTTAAAAAATAACAGATCCGTAGCTTTTGTTTATTGACAGAAAAAAAAAATCTGATGTCTAACCTTTTATTATATTAAGGAATAATTTAAAATCTAATTAGCCAACAGTAAGAAAGAGTGTAAAATTATTTTCAGTATACATTACGAGTAAAAAAGCGTCCAGTACATACAACAACGTATATAGCTGGCTATCCAAAAGAAAGAAAAAAAAGTCACCAAGGCCAAAAGAGAAAAAAAAAAGAAAAGAAGAACCCTAAATTTGCAATGATGAGGATATGGGGCTCGGTAAGGGATTTGTCATTATAACTTTTGGGTTGTGGAGCTAATCGAGTAGTGGATAGTGATGAATGATGCTTTTAATTTTTGATTTATTATTTATCATTGTTGTTCGGAACGGTTTGTGGTTGGGGATTTCGGAACTTTGGATATTATTGTTAATGCGCATTATGGTGATTGGTGAAAGTGATTAGCCCATAAAATAATGGATTTGTCAATTAAGGAAATAAAATAATGGACTATTTATATTTTTTGGGAACTTTTTTGTTTTGTAGGCGCGGAAATGTGGTCCAATCGGAAAGTTTGGTGGAAGGAAATTTCCGACTTTGCCGATAAGAAATCCGGTTTCATCTCCAAACTCTGAAATTGGGCAATCGGTTAAATTGATCAAACCAAACAGACTCAGTGTGGCGGATCATCCGTTTGAAGCTTTTAGAAAACTGGCTGTTGCTGCCTCCTCGGAATCAATTATTAAAGTCTTCTCCATAGCATCGAGGAAGATGCCGAATTTCTCCGTCTCCATGATTGCTGTTGCAGGGATTTCACAGAACACCAAAGCGTCAGTGATGAAATTTTTTCTGTACAAGAGAAACTGTGGCTTCTCGTACAAAAAATCGTATGATGAGAAAGAGGCAATCATCTCTGTCGCAAACGCCATGGCCTCTTTGTTTGTCGCTGGAATGTATTATGCTGGTGGTTACTGGATTGTGTTTGTGGATCCCTTGTCTGAACATCCAAGTGTCTCTCATCTGAGAAACGAACTCACATCAGCCCAAGAGAAAATTGAGGGTATGGATGACATGGCCAAACAGCTCAAAGAGGAAGCCAGTAGTATGAAAGAAGAAATTGCTGGTATGAAAGAGGATTTGCAAGCCTCGAAAAACAACACTTGGGTCAGGTATATGGTTTAATCATTCTTCATATTCAGTGTATATAGTTGGTTTATTTGTATGAATTTTGATTTTGATGAATTATTCTTCATCTTTTGTTTATACAGGTGGTTAATGTTCTGGAAGTCAAAGTGAAGCAAGGAATCCTTGTTTTGGAGAAGTTATGCAGCGTGGACTTCTTTTCCTTTTTAGCTTTGGTTCTAAATTTTAGTTAACTTTCTTTTCTTTTGGTGTTTTTCCTTTTTCTTAGACGGTTTACGATCTCAAACCTTAAATTTGTGTGTGCGCCTTGTTCTATCTCTCCAAACTCTCTCTGTCTCTATCTAAGAATCCTTGTTTTGGAAAATTTTGTGGCCTTCTTCTATTCTCCAAACTCTCTGTCTCTATCTTGGTTCTTTGGTGACTTATTTTCAAACAGTATCAACTTCTTTTACAGTCCCTGGCACATATATATACACAATACAATGCTAGCACTATCTGAAAGAGCTGCTACTAGCGTCTGTATCTGTCTTAGACACCCTACCATCAGAGTAATAGCAACCTGCAGGTAAATATTCCCACTTTTACTGAAACCTGAAGCTAGTTCATTAACTGAATTTCTATGACGAGAGCAGCTGCAATCTATTCATTCCATCATGTTACTTAGGGGGTCTGTATCTGTCACAGACACACTAGCATCAGAGGAATATTAACCGAAACCTGAAGCAAACAGCTGTTATTTGTTCTATGAGAAGAACATGTCACTTAGGTAACTTGGATATGGTCAACAATTCTTATTACACAAACTCTGATGGATAACATAGTAAGTTGAAATACAGACGATTCAAGCTAACTGGACAACTTATTAACTCTCACTCTCGCTCTCGTCTCCAGCTTTTTGTGCATCTTATCTTGCTTCCTGATGTTTTTTTTGGTCCCCTCCACACAAGCCTTTAAACTCTGGAACATGAGAGAATCATCCACATATAATAAGTGCATGTATTACAAATCCAAGTCAAAAAACAAATCTTAAATTTTTACCTCTTCACTTTTTGCATGGCCAGCTACAAGACTGGGCAATATCATAGCAGCAAATTTGAATCCACCATATCCACCACAGCTAACTGCAAACGTCCCGTATCCGATTGCCTTCACAGCCACAGGAATCCCTCGACCAATCTGGGAGATTTCTCAAATCGGATTTAAACGAAAAGAGAGGGAGGTAAGGGCCTGGCAGAAGAATTCAGATGAAATTGTCATTTCGATTCGCTTACCTTTGACGCCGTGGATTTGAGGCTGAGCATCATCTTCTCGCTCTCTCCCAAATTGCAATTTTAGGGTTCTTCGCTCTTCTGAAAAGTCTTAGTTTGTCTTTTTTCTTCTTTCTTTTCTTTACACCTCTCGGTTATATAAGAAACCGAATAAACTTATCTTCTCGGTCGGATTGAGACCAAACCGGTTTGATTCCATTTCAGTCCAATTACAATCTGGAAGCACGTTCTCAATTATTAATTTATATATATATATATATATATATACTAGATATAGGGAGAATTGTGATTATACCCCAAAAAATGAGAACATTTGTCCACTTACACATTTTTTTAAATTTCCCAAATTTGAACTCTAATACCCTTGCATATGCTAATAATATGAAATAAATATTCTGACAACTTAAAATTTTTTCAAAACATTTAATTAAATTCAATAATATTATATGAATATTTTAGAGAAATTTTTCACAATTGTTTTTTGAAATTTGAAGTTCATAAAATTAAATGAAGTTTGGTTCTACCAAGTTGGATTTTCAAAGTAGAATGTGTCTTCTACTAGATGCACTAACATCTATCCATCGTAGAAGATGAATTCCACCGTCTGTTCATTCATCTACCGTGGTAGAATTTGCGTTCTGCTAATATCATACGTTCTACGAGTTGGTAGAATTATTCGACAATTGTTCTACGCGTTGCACGTTTTTCTACCATTGGTAGAATATATATTCTACCATAGACACTGTTTTCCACCAACCGTAGAATCTGTATTCTACCGTGAACACTTTCTTCTACAGTTTTTAGATTGCATATTCTACCAATAATACTGTCTTCTACTACCTGTAGATCATGTGTTCTACTAAAAACAATATCTTCTACCGTAAGCAAAAAACACCATTCTACCATTGACACTTCTTTCTACGGATAGGTAGAATACATCTTCTACAAAAATCTGAGAAAATATAGAGAAAATAGTAACTGAATATTTGAAAATTTTTTGAAGAAATTATATTTCCTATTATCATTTTTCTCAAAAAAAAAAAAAAAAACCTACATCTTTCTCTCTTCCTTCCACGTTCTTCTTCTCCTTCTTCTTATTTTCTACTTTTTCTTATCT